>PVKP010001432.1:0-46282 GCA_004027715.1 Plecturocebus donacophilus | reverse complement strand
ATCTCCAATAGAGCTGAGACACTGGAGGAATCCAGACTGTGATCTCCAATAGTGCTGAGGCACTGGAGGAATCCAGACTACCATCTTCAATAGTGCTAAGGTACTGGAGGAATCCAGACTTTTGGTGTATCATTTGCTTTACAGGATGCACACAGCAACTTTGAGTTCCTGAGCCCTGCTCGGGGCCCACCTCCATTTACACATCACCCCACATTTTCCTCTCTTTTGCTGTATGAAAGAGTTTCTCCCCAGTTGGATCATCTATAATTACATGTCCAACCTCCCCACATTGATAATAAAAGTGAAGACTGTTGTGAAATAGGACGTTGCCTTGTAAACTCAACCAGCCACTTCCTCTGCACATCCTCCCCCGCCTCCAAATGTAAGGTTGTTGCATTTCCAGCTTACGCTGTGTTAGTGTCGTAGCCACCATACCAACCAGCATCTCTTCAACACTTTGCACCCAAGGGGATGTGTACTCTTCCTTAGGCAACACCCCAGAATAGCCACTCCATTTTTCTTTTGTTTTGGACATGCTCAGCTTTCTAATTTGGACTTTCACTTTCTATAGTTCAGACTTTCACCCTCTTTTATCCAAATTGACACTGATATCATGGAGCATCCCAACAGCCTTCAGAATCTGGAGCAACCTGAAACTGGCAAGCAGAGCCCAGTCATAAAGTTGGTTCCTCCTTCCCCTTCCTCTCTGTTCTGTCTTTCCTCTACAGTAACCAAACTCATTATTTCAAATTTCATCTGCAAGTGCAAAGGCATTTTATAGTCTTAGTCAACCATGGCTTGGCATCTAAGAATATAGCATTGCTTCATCTGTGAGTTTGCTTTAGAGCCAGCATCCAGTCCCCAGCAGGTGCAAAGCCAGCCTTGATGTCATTCTTCCTCAGCACTTCTAAGATGGGACCACCATGCACACATTCCATAACCTGTCTCTGCTGCTTGTTCTCCAAGATGCCTTAATCTGGATTTGAAGGTCTGTCTCCACCATCCTTCTACAAATTCTGCCAAGGTGCTAAATTTTCATCACAACAAAGTATCTGTCTTCATCTGTTTTGTATTGCTACAACAGACTACTCACAACTGGGAAATTTATGAAGAAAATAGGATTATTAGGTTGATGATTCTAGAGGCTGGGAAGTCAAAGAAGCCTGGTTCTGCCATCTGCTCAGGCTTTGGTGAGGGCTACAAGCTGCTTCACAAAGAAGGGGAAGGGAAAGCAGGCGTGTGTGGGAAGGAACCAGACAGGAGAGGCAGCCTTGCTTTATAACAACCTGCTCTCGTGGGGAATAATCCATTCCCACAGCAACTAACCCAGTCTTCTGGAGAAAGCCATTAATCTATGTTAATGATTTCTTCACCTCTTACAGGCACCATGATTGGTTACATTGACAATTAAATTTCTTTAAAAAAAATTATTTTTAAAAAACCCTCTGTTTTGTTTATGTTTTTGTTTTGAGATTGGGGTGCAGTGGCATGATCATGGCTCACTGCAGCCTCGACCTCCTGGGCTCAAGTGATCCTCCTGCCACAGTCTCCTGAGTAGCTAGGACTACAGGTGCACAGCACCACAGCTGGCTAGCTTTTAATTTTTTTGTAGAGATGGGGACTCCTCATGTTGCCCAGGCTGGTCTTGAACTTGTGGACTCAAGCATTCCTCCTGCCTCAGGCTCCTGAAACAATGAAAGTTCACTAAGAGTTTTGACAGGAAAAGCCCACATCTAAACCATAGCAGTGCCCCTTACAGGCTGTCTTTCTCATGCAATTGCTTATCTCAACATGAGCAGTGCTGCTTCTATTGCTGGCTTAAGTCTTCTCATTGAAGCTGTCATAACATTCACAGATTACCCTGCCCTCTGCAGAGACTATCTTATTTTTGGTCAAAATTATATGTTCTGAAATTTAGAAGTATTTTATGAAACCCTAACAAATTATCTTCACTTTGGTCTTTATAAGTAATCTTGGTTGATTCGCTAACTCCCCAAGCTTTCACCAGGGCAGCTAACACAGAACACAGAAAGTCCCTGACACAGCCCTGAGTTCCTAGGGCATTCCATCTAGGAAGCATGCTCACGAATACATTGGTTGACACAACTTGGTCATGCAATCACATTAGTACCCAAACCACCTTTACCACTATGTCTGCAATACCCAGAACATCTTTGAAGCACTCAAGCTCAATTAACTGTTCGTTAAAAGAGGGAGTGAAGAAAAATTCATCTTCTCAGTCTACTCTTAAAGTATCTATGAGTCTAGAAACACTTGTTATGCATTAGATAGCACAATCTGGTGTGCCATTTGTTTATTTATTATTTATTTAATTTTTTTGAGACACAGTCTCACTGTGTCGCCCAGGCTGGAGTGCAGTGGTGTGATCTCGGCTCACTGCAACCTCTGCTTCCCGGGTTCAAATGATTATCCTGCCTCAGCCTCTCAAGTAGCTGGGATTACAGGTGCCCACCACCATGCCCAACTAATTTTTGTATTTTTGGTAGAGACAGGGTTTGGCCATGTTGACCAGGCTGATCTCGAACTCCCGATCTCAGGTGATCCACTTGCCTCAACCTCCCAAAGTGCTGGGATTACAGGCGTGAGCTACCATGTTCAGCCAATCTGGTGCATAATTAAACAAAAGTCTCAGACTATTGTCTTCTTACCAGCCACTTCTCCTTTTTGCATTCTATTTAACATAAGCCTGGGATCTGCAAGGAGAAAAGTGGGTGAGAATCTAAGACAGGCACTACCTCTTAAGGAAGATTTGGGATGGGAGAAAAACCACCCTGCAAAGAGCTGTGTTTTTATTGACAGCATTTGCCCCCATCCCTATACTATAAACTCCTTAAGGGCAGATTCCCGGATTATGTTTACCATCAGTACCTCAAAACCTACCTACTATAACCCATAGGAGAAGTAAAAACTATTTGTTGAGTGCATGAATCGGTACATCCAGAATTCTAGAGAATTGTCATTCATTAAAAATAAATCTGTTGTCTCCATGGAAACGAATCTTCTTCTATCACTCTTCCTCCTTCAATATTATTACATAAAGTGCATTGCCGCAGTTAGACTTCACTCTCCCTGGTAGCTGACAGCAGTTTTTCAGTTGCAGAATCCTTGCAAGATGATATAAAGTTTCCTCTCACTGTAAGAAGTCTAGTTCCCCTATAAATTTTTTCCGTAAAACATATTCTAAAGAAGAGATTTCGTGAACATTGGATTATGATTTCTGACACAGAATGTAATTATTCTGCACTGACAACTCACACCATGGGCCTTAAAAAATAAGAAAATATTTCCAACTTTCTAGAAAATTCAGCCAGTTTGATTCTCTTCTATGAAGAAGCATTAACAGAAAAACTAAGAAAAGTCACTGTTAACACAAACCAGGCATGCATTGTTATGTGCCTGGGTGGAGAGCACTGAGCATTTGGTGAGCATCTGATAAATCTTAGCTGCTTCCTTCTTCCTACCTGCCTCCTCGAAACCTCCAGCAGTCTAGCTAGCAACGTTCCTCCGTTAAGAGAGCTAGAGACCTGGGAAGAAACTGAGAGTCAGTTCATTTGAAGGAAACAGAAATGTTAGTCACAAGGAGGCCAGACTCAACATCTGTCACTTTACTTTGGATTTCAATCTCTGTGAAAATCGGCTGATAAAAGGTGTATGATGTGGTTCAAGGCAAGTTCACTGGCTAATAAAGGTTACTGATCGGCCATGATTAAATTATAAAAAGAAGCCCTGGCATGGCTTATTCTTCTGAGATCTCCTTGAAAGACAGATGAATTAGTATATGCTCAGCTATTTGTTTGTGGGCTGTTCTCAATGGTGCCCTTGTGGACTTCAGCTTTTATGAAATAACCCAGTAAGTTCCATGAAAGCCAAAGGTTACTGAGATGACTTCTAACTCTGTTCCTAGTTTATTGCCTTTTGAGAAAATAATCTTCATGCTGAAAGAAATGTTAAAGATCACACAATCTACACCTCTCTCTTTATAGAAGAAGAAACTAAATAATGAGTTCAATGTACTTGCTCTAGTTTACACAGCTGACCTGAGACAGAGGAGAGCTGTATTAAAGACACCTGACTTATAGCTCCCTGTGGGACCCCGCATAAGTGCTGCCTTGGGTTTACTGTGAAGGAATCCCAGTATGCAGATGGAGTGTGTCCCACAAATTTGCTTGGAAGCTCATGACTTGGTACTTAGGAATGTATTATCCCATAAGCAACACGTTGAAAATGGAAAATGCATTCCCCCAAGTTCGTGGACAAAAGCTAATTTTGGCTGTCCTGTGGCCAGAATTGTATAGACAGGCTGTGGTGCAGGAAGAATGGTCAGCAGGATCCTGTGGGGCATGGTATTCTGAAGAATTGGATTTGCCAGAGCTCCAAAGAATTATCAATTCTAAAATACATTTTCTAGCTGTATTTATTCATTCCACAGACATGTTTTGAGGATCTATTATATGCTGGTCAGTCATCTGGTTACTGGGAGGCAGCAGTGAACAAATGAGGCTGAAATACCTGCCTTTGTAGACATCCCATTCTAATGCGGTGAGCAGACGCAAAGCTAAATCACATCCTATGTTAGAATACAAAAAGTGTTGTGAGGAAGGGAAAACAGGAGAAGAGACACACATGAACTCACAAAGCAGAAAATGTAATTTTAAGTCCGATGAGGAGCACAGACATCCATCACTGTGAAGGTGTCCGAGCAGTGGCTTTAATGTGGGCTGGATCTGCGTCCCCACCCACGTCTCATGCAGAACTGAAATCCCCAGTACTGGAGGTGGAGCCTGGTGGAAGGTGACTGGATCGTTGGGGTGGAGTTCTCTTGAGTGGTTTAGCCCTATCTCCTCGGTGCTGCCCTCCCGATAGTGAGCTCCCACAAGACCTCATTGTTTAAAAGTGTGTGGCATCTTCCCTCTCTCTCTTGCTCCTGCCCTAGCCACATGACAAGCCTGTTCCCTTCACCTTCCACCATGGCTGTGTTTCCTGCGGCCTCCCTAGAAGCCCAGCAGATACCAGCACTGTGCCTCCTGTGCAACCTGGAGAGTCATGAGCCAGTTGGACTTCTTTTCTTTACAAATCACCCAGCCTCAGGTATTTCTTTACAGCAATGCCAGAATAGGCTAATACAGAAAATTGCTACTGGAGAGTGAGACCTTGCTATAAAAATACCTGAAAATGTGGAAGCAGCTTTGGAATTGGGTAACAGATGGAGGTTGGGAGAGTCTGGTGGGCTCAGAAGACAGAAGATGAAGGAAAGCCTGGAACTTCTTAGAGTCTTGTCATGTGGTTGTGACCAAGATGCTGATAAAAATATGGATAGTGAAGTCTAGGCTGATGAGGTCTCAGATGGAAACTAGGAAATTTGGGTGAACTGCAGCAAAGGTCGTGCATGTTTGCCTAGCAAAAAGCTTGTCTTCATTTTGTTCATGCGATAAGAATCTGTGAAAGGTTTAACTTGAGAGTGACGACCTAGGGTGTCTAGTGGAAGAAATTTCTAAGCAACACATGTTCAAGGACTGTCATGGCTGCTTCTAACAGTCTAGCTCAGATGTGGGAGCAAATAAATAAGTTGCAACTTATATTTTAAAATGGAAGTAGAGTATAAAACTTCAAAAAATTTTCAGGCTTGCCATGTGACAGAGAAAGAAAAAGCTTTTTCAGGAGAGAAATTCATGCAGATTACAGAGCAACAGCTTACTAGAAATATCTGCACAACAAAGAAGAAGCCGAATGCTGATAGCCAACACAATGGGGAGAAGGTCTGAAAGGCATTTCAGAGACTTTCAGAGCACCCCCTCCCATCACAGACCCAGAGGCCTCAGAGAGAGCTCAAAGGGCCCAATTACAGCTTGGGCTACTCCTTCAGAGGGTACAAACTATAAGCCTTGGAAACATCCACATGATGGTGAGCCTGCAGGTGCACATAATGCAAGGGCAAATGAGGCCTGGAAGCCTCCACCTAGATTTCAGAGGATGTTTGGAAAAGCCTGGGTGTCCAGGCAGAAGCCTGTTCCAGGGACAGAGCCCTTGTGCAGAAGGGAAATGTGGGTGAAGCCTCCACAGAGAGTTTCCAGTGAGGCACTGCCTAGTGAAGCTGTAAGAAGGGGGCCACCTTTCTACAGACCCCAGAATGGTATACCTGTGGATAGCTTGCACCCTGCACCTGGAAAAGCTGCAGAGACTCAGCTCCAGCCTGTGAGAGCAGCCATGGGGGCTGAACCCTGCCTTGGGAGCCCATCCTTTGCACCAGAGTGGCTGGATTTGGGACATGGAGTCAAAGGAGGTTATTCTGGAGTTTTAAGATTTAATGACTACCCCGCTGAGTTTCAAACATACATGGGGCCTTTACTTTTGCTGATTTCTCCCTTTTGAAGTGGGAATGCTTATCCAGTGCTCATACACCCACTGCATCATGGGAGTACTAACTTGCTTTGCATTTTATAGGATCATAGATGAAAGAGACTTGTACTGTCTCAGATGAGACTTGGGACTTTGGACTGTTGATTTAATGCTTGAATGAGTTAAGACTTTGAGGAACTGTTGGGAAGGCATGATTGTATATTGCAACATGTGAAGGACATGAGATTTGGGAGGGACTGGGGCAGAATTATACAGTTAGGGTCAGTGTCCCCACCTAAATCTCATGTAGAATTGTATTGGAGGTGGGGCCTGGTGGGAGGTGATTGGATCCTGGGGGTGGATTTCTCATGAATAGCTTAGCCCCATCCTCATGGTGCTGTCCTCATGATACTGAGTGGATTTTTGCAAGATCTCGTTGTTTAAAAGTGTGTGGCACCTTCTCCCTCTCTCTTGCTCCTGCTCTGGCCATGTGATGTGCCTCTTCCCACTTCACTCTCTGCAGAATTGTAAGATTCCTGAGGCCTCCCCAGGAGCCAAGCAGATGACAGCATCATGCTTCCTGTACAGCCTGCAGAACCATGAACCAATTAAATCATCTTCTTTATAAATTACCCATTCTTGGGTATCTCTTTATAACAATAAGAGAAAGGCCTAATACAGACATGAAGGAAGGGTCATGCCGTGTGTACACAGGTATGTGGATAACAGCAGGAAGAGCATTTCAGGAAGAGAGAACACAAGCTCCCATTCCATGAATCCCAGTTGTGTCAATGGCTCACTGCTGGAGGAACATCAAGGAGACTGTAGTGCTCGAGTGAACAGAGTGTGTGCAGGAAGATTTGAATGTGAAACCAGAGAGGGAAAAAGAAGCCAGGACGTGTGGGATCAACTTCTTTAGCTGTAATGAAAAGAGGAACCATTTTATAATCTTGAACAGAGTGTCACGTTGAGATGATGTAAGGTCTTAAAAGGATAGCTTTGGGTTTTTTGAGGATAGACTTTCTCAACCAAACAAATGAAAGTGGGAAACCCTTTACAAAGCAATTGGAATAATCTGGCGAAAAAATACAGTAGTTTTTCTAGGCTGACAGTAGCTGTGAAAGGATAAAGAAAACTTGGCACATATACACCATGGAATACTATGTAGCCATGAAAAACAATGAGTTGATATCCTTTGCAGGGACATGAATGAAGCTGGAAATCATCATCCTCAGCAGACTAACACAGGAACAGAAAACTAAACACTGCATGTTCTCACTCATAAGTGGGAGTTAAACAATGAGAACACATGGACACAGGGAGAGGAACATCACACACCAGGACCTGTCAGGGGGTGGGGAAAAGGGAAAGGAGAGCATTAGGGCAAATACCTAATACATGTGGGGCTTAAAATCTAGATGATAGGTGGATAGATGCAGTAAACCACCATGGCACATGTATACCTATGCAATAAACCTGTACATTCAGCACATGTATCCCAGAACTTAGAGTAAAATTTAAAAAGAAAGAAAGAGAAAGAAAGAAGAAAGAAAGAAAGAAGAAAGAAGAAAGAAAGAAAGAAAGAAAGAGAAAGAGAGAAAAAGAAAGAAAGAAAGAAAGAGGAAGGAAGGAAGGAAGCAGGCAGGCATTGGATTATAGATCTGTTTTTGACATATTTATTGATATAGATTATAATAAAAAGAGAGTTTTGCCTCTGCAATAAGAAAACATGGAGTTGCTGTTTATGGAGGTATGGAGGGCTGTGAAAGGGGCAGACTGTGGAAAAAGACAGAGTTCACTTTGGGTATGTTAATGTCATGTCTGCTAGACATCCAAGTAGAGTTGTCATTCTGGCTATTAAGAAGAGTGGATACTAAATGTAATCAATTGCTGCAAAAATCTTTCTAAAACCCAATGCATTTGCTGCAGTCCTTCCAAATAGAGAGTGCCCATGATGTTTCACCTTTTCCGTGATGACTTAAGGTGATCATTATCTACATCTGAGGGGTAGGAGGTCTTCAGACGCTTTTGTTACATTGAGGGCTCTTCATTCCGCAGATGGAGTACTACTGTAATTTTTAAGAGATTGATCACCATTCATCTTTATTATTTCTTGCTGCTCATTGTCATATGCTGCTGCTGCCAGAGCATGTCCTACTGGAAATCCAGAGCAATATTTTCAAGTGAGGATTAAAAACAAAACAAAACAATGAATTCAACCATCAGGCACAATAATATTTTGTGTTTGGAAAGAGAACAGTTTTCCAATAAGAGACTGAGCAGAATGGTCAGAGAGGTCCCAGGAAAATAAAATGAGTGTGTTGTCACTGAATGAGGGGAAGAAAAGTGTTCAGAAGGGTTAAATGCCGGGAAGAGCCCGTATGAGATGAGAGGTGCAGGGCCTTTGCTGGACTTGGCAATCAGGAAGTCACTGCTGATGTTTGCTGGAACCCCTTCCTTCCTGGCATCACAGAATAATAATTTTCTAAATGAGAGAGATAGGCATACAAAGAATTCCAAATTAGAGTCATAAGGACTTTCCAAAGAAAAAAAAAAAAAAGACCTCACCAGGACCAGCCAAAATTCTACACCAGTCAAAAATCTTTCAATGTAAATTCCACTAAAATTCCAAGGAGGTCAGCTGGAGGCTTCCTGTGGAAGAAAGTCAGGGTGTCTAATGTCCACCTGTATTGAGGGAATGCTGGATATTTTAAACTAATCTTAAAGATCATCAGTGCTGATCCTTTTTCTCACAATTCTAGATGCCAGGCACAATATTACATTTTTTTTTCTTTTTTGTCTTCTTTTCCTGGATGTTTCAGATCCTATGGGCATGGCCTTTAGGTATCACAGTAACAATAATAACAATTGTTTATTGCTGTGATATCTCAATGATTTCTGCTGTACATTAATTTGCAGCCCATCTCCTTGAGGCTGGGAGAGTTCAATGACGTGCTAGAAACCGACATGGCAGACTGGTCACCAAGGTCTCGTGCCCTTGTTCTGCCTTCTTCAGGCTTTTTTGCCTATTTTTCCACTCTCCTGTTTTCCCATTTCCTTCTTCCTTATTCTTTGCATCTCGTGCTCATTTTTCTGCTTACTCTATACTGCGGGAAGCACAGGTAAAACATGAAGTGTCTGTTTAAATTGTTAGTCACACTTTATCTACGGCTTTTGTCTACTCAACCTCCCCTCCCAGGTATTTAAATGTGAGTGTCTTCTGATCCTGTCCTCATTTTGGGACCGATTACCTACTCGACATCTCTATTTCAGTGTCCCGTCCCAGAATTGCGTCAGACTCAAACCCCAAACCAGTCACATGGTCTTCTCTCTTGAACAGTTCTCCTGACGTTTCCCACCTTCAGGGAGTGTCAGCTCCATCCTCACAGTTGCACAGGCTGGAAATTTAGGCGTCACATTTGAAGTCTCTCTCCTGCTGTATTGATTCAGTCTTCACATTCTGTTAATTTCACTTTCTTTGTGTGTCTCTTCACATCTGCTTCTCTCCACTTAACCTCTATTCTAGTCAGACACTGTCATCTGTTACCTGGGCCTCCAAACCAGGCCCCTGGAGGCTCCTCCAGTCGAGTCTCCACACTAAAGCCAGAGCAGCCTCAGTAGGATGAAAGCCCTTTTGTTCCGACCCTTACTTCAACTGCTGGGACTGCTCTTGCTCTTACATAAGGACCAAAATCTGTAATAAGGGCTGGAAGATTATTACAGTCTGTGTGTTTCCAACTCTAACTCTAACTCTTTTCTTTAAAGAAGACTCCAAGCCTCATGTGAGAATGCAACATTGGCTGGTGAGACACTCAAGAGAAGACCCAACTAACTCAAGCCCAAACTACTGACCCAGGACAACTGCAAGATCACAAATGTGTGTGTTCAAGCTGCTAACTTTTGATAATTTGTAAACAGCAGTAGAGACTCAATGTGAAAACCTCTACATGGCTCTCACCGGAATATTGGCTTTCAGTCTTTGCTGGAGTTGAAGACGGGCAATGTTCAGGAAGGATTCTGGGGGTGTGAGAGGAGGGGAGGATTTGCCTGCTTCTTGTTTAAATTTAATTCATTCCAAACATATCTTTAAAATATTTATTGAGTGGTTACTAAGTATCATACATTATTACAGACTCCTGAAATACGTAAATAGGCAAAGCAGAGATCCCAGCATAGTCAGAACTTATACCATGACCAAAAGAGATGGATCACAAATTAGAAACATAGTTTTAAAAATAAGTTACATAATAGGGAACCAGGATTTAAGCATAGGGATGACAAAAAACAGTGGGGAAAGGGGCATCAGGAGGGAAATGGGATGAGGAGTTATAGGTTGGATAACAGGGTATGATTTTAAATAGGGTGGTCAGAGCATGCCCAGTTGGGAGGGTGACATTTGAGTACACTCTCGAGTGAAGTTTGTGTACGGATTCTGGGGAAAGAGCATGCTAAGCAGACAGAGTATCTTTTGCAAAGGCTCTGAGGTGGGAGCGTGGCTGGAGTGTCACACAACAGAAGGAGGCCAGTGTATCTGGAGTGAAGTTAAGGTTAAGAGAGGTCAAAGTGCGTGTGTATGTAGCTGCATGGATCACATGGGGCCCTAGAGGTCAGTGCAAGGATTTGAGCTCTTCCTATAAGTGAAATAAAGAAACGCTTCCAGATTTTTCCAAAGATGAGGGACATGCTCCTACAAATCACTGTCATTTCTCTGCTGAGCAGAGAGGGTGAGGTAGGTGACTGTTCTGGAAGCCAGGTGATGACGCAGGGAAGAGGCTGCAGCTCTGCGGGTTCCGTGCAAGTGGAGAAGTGACTGTTTTCTAAAAGTTTAATCATCTCACTACTGCCTTTTACAGGTAGCTGATGCTGTCATTGACTGAGACCCTGGGGACTCAGAGGCATAAATTAACTTTTCTTCTTCCTGGTTGCTGCTTGGAAGTTAGTTTCTCAGGTAAGATTCTTCATTTACTCACCTTAAATCTGCATTCCAGCTAATACACTTACTTTTCTAACCCTCATAACCTGTGAACAGCTAACACAGTTTTGTTTTGCTTAGGGGTGATGCAGCAATGTGCTATGCAGGCTAAAGGCCCAGTGATTGTGAAATGGGTAGTGATTGGAAACTGCACTGGAGCCACACAGATGTGTGCAGTCCCAGGCAGAGTGGGACAGAGGGTCAGAAACTGCGGTTTCCTCTCCTGCTGCCCCTGGAACTTTGTGCTTATATCTGTAAAAAAGACCCTTTAGGTTTATTTTGTGATATTTTAGGCAGAAGCAACAAATGCATATATTTGATTGATTTACTTGTTTATTCTGCTAAGAGTATCCTGCTGTTTTAATTTTTTGAAGGATGATTAATATTAAATTTTAGCAAATAAATTTTCTTCATCATATGACTTCTTAAATTTAAAAATTATTTTGGTTAATTATTTTTTTTTTTTGATTTGTAAATGTTTAGACAAGATCATATCCCTAGGAAATAGCCAACTTCACATTAGTTTCTGTGTGAGTCAGGGTTCTCCACAGGGAAAGAACTAATAAACTAGATGAATATATGAAGGGGAGTTTATTAGGAGAATTGACTCACACGATCACAAGGTGAAGTCCCACAGTAGACCATCTGCAAGCTGAGGAGCCAGGAAGCCAGTCCGAGTCCCAAAACCTCAAAAGTAAGAAGGTCAACAGTGCAGCCTTCAGTCTGTGGCAAAGGCCTCAGAGCCCCTGGTGTAAGTTCAAGAGTCCAAAATCTGAAGAACTTGGAGTCCGATGTTGGAGGGCAGGAAGCCTCCAGCACAGCAGAAATCCGGAGGCCGAAGACGGTGCCAGTCTCATCCTTCCACGTTCTTCTGCCCGCTTTATCCTGGTCACGCTGGCAGCTGATGAGAGGGTGCCCACCCAGATTGAGGGTGGGTCTGCCTCTCCCGGTCCACTGACTCAAATGTGAATCTCCTTTGGCAACACCCTCACAGACACACCAGGAACAATACTTTGCATCTTTCAATCAAATCAAGTTGCCATTCAGTATTAACCATCACAGTTTCTGACACATAAACATACACACAGAAGGATGCTGCTGGACCTTTTGCTAACGTTTTATTTAAAATTTCTTACCTATTATCCTTAGCAAAATTGGGTCTTTTCATTCTGCTCTTTTCAATGTGTTTGTTGTTGTTGTTATTATTTTATGCTGTTTTAAATCAAGGATTTGATAGATTCAACAGTGATCGGAAATAATTGTCTCCTTTTATATGCTCTGGAATAGTTTGGGTAAATTTGAGGTTACTTACTACCTGCAAGTTGAGTATAACTCACCTGTAAAACATTTGACCCTAGAGTTTCTTTGTGGAAAGATACTTAGTAATTCAGTTTTGTAATGGTTATAGGACTATTTTAGTTTTCTGCTTCAATTTGAACCAATTTTAGAAAATTAAGTTTCTCTAGCAGTTTAAATATTTCATTGAATTTCTTAAATTTATTGGCATGGAATTGTTCATAATAACTTCTCACCTCTGATTCTCCTTAGATTTAGTTGTTACACACATTTTATCACTTATAGTACTGCTTTTTTGTGCCTTATTGCTTTTTTCTTAACCAAAAAAGTATCTTAATTTATTTTTATTTTTTAGCTTTTAGATCATAATAATCTTTATTACAGATTTTTTTAATTGTGTTAATATTTGTTCATACCTTTAGTTCCTTTCTTTATCCTTTCTTTGTGTTTTTCCCTATTGTTTTTGCTTTAATTTAGAAAAATAGTTCATCAATCTTAAGTCTTTCTTCTTTTCCAACATTAGCATTTAAGACTACAACTTTCCCTATGAACACTGCTTGGCCTGCAGTTCCTGGACAGCCTTGGAGTTTGCTTTCTGTCTGTCCCATGTGTCCTGTGAGACCATGACAACCAAAACCCCAGGTCTCCCCCTCAGCATGTAAGAATGTCTGTCTCTGAGTTACAGGTCTGTTTACCAAGGTTTTAGTTTCTGCATATTTCTTATTCATTTGCTAGCTCATTGACAGGTGAAAGAAGAGCTTTAAAATACATATTTGAGGTTTTTGGTTGATTGCAGTGATGGTCTCGTCAGTCAAGGTTGTAACCACATAGTCACTGAGGGTAGTCTTCTGCCTGTACCTTTGCCATTTGGGAAGTTGGACCCACTTGTCATTGTTTTCACAAGAAAAAGAGAAGGATCTCCTCTCTCTCTCTCTCTCTCTCTCTCTCTCTCTCTTTCCCTCTCTTTAAATTTTTGAACCTATAATATTACATAATTTATTTCAAACATGAAGCTTAAGTGTTTGAGCCAAGATGTTTTCAGGGACACCTCACTGTCCCTGGCATGATTATAAATTTCTACCTCAGAATTTGTTATCAAGTCAACATTCAATGATAAGTTGGTCAATACGCCAAGAAGACTTCTATAAGTCTGCAGCTGTGGTTCTCAGTGCTCACCAGCGACCCCAGTTAGACATAAAGCACCATCATAAAAGCCCAAAAGTGGACAAGATTTGAACTTTATAAAAAAGAACCTGTCCCATGAACATCGGTGAATGAAAACAGATGGGAGAAAGGCAGAAACAAAGGCAGTGGTCCCTGGTGTTAACTGTGTGTTTTCATTCCATATGTTTCTGAATCTGTTTTCACCCAGCCATGAGGCGATGCTACATTTGGATAACAAGACAACAGCAATAGCAACAGCAGCAATAGTGACTCCACTAGTGAGTCCTGTAGCCCAGTGTGAGGTGTTTTTTATATGTATTAGTCCATTCTCATGCTGCTATGAAGAACTACCTGAGACTGGGTAATTTATAAAGAAAAGAGTCTTAATTGACTCACATTTCCGCATGGCTGGGGAGGCCTCAGGAAACTTACAATCATGGTGGAAGGCGAAGGAGAAACAGGCACCATTTCACAGGGCAGCAGGACGGAGAATGAGTGCAAGCAAAGGAAATGCCAGATGCTTATAAAACCATTAGATCTCATGAGACTCACTCTTTATTATGAGAACAGCATGGGAGAACCACCCCCATGAATCAATTAGCTATACATGGTCCACCCTTGACACATGGAGATTATGGGGATTACAATTCAAGGTGGAATTTCAGTGGGGACACAGAGCCAAACCATGTCAGTCTGCCCCTGCCCCTGTCAAATCTTATGTCCTCACATTTCAAAACACAGTTACGTCCTTCCAACAGTCCCCTGAAGTCTTAACACATTTCAGCATTAACCCAAAAGTCCAAGTCCAAAGTCTTATCTAAGACAAGGCAAATTCTTTCCAACTGTGAGCCTGTAAAATCAAAAGAAAGTTAGTTACTTCCTAGATATATTGGAGATTCAGGCATTGTATCGATAAATACACCGATTCCAAATGGGAGAAATCAGCCAAAACACAGGGCAGTCATTAAATCATGAAGTTTCAAAATATCTTTGACTCCATGTCTCACATCCAGGTCACGCTGATGCAAGAGATGGGCTCCTATGACCTTGGACAGTTCCACCTCTGTGGCTTTGCAGGGTACAGCCACTTTCCCAGCTACTTTCATGACTTGGTATTGAGTGCCTGTGGCTTTTCTGGGACCACAGTCCAAGCTGTCCGTGGATCTACCATTCTGGGAACTGAAGAATGCAGTGGCCTTCTTCTCACAGCTCTACTAGGCACTCTTGGTACCAATTTACTGTATTAGTCTGTTCTCACACTGATATGAAGAAATACTCGAGAATGGGTAATTTATAAAGAAAAGAGGTTTAATCGACTCACAGTTCTGGATGGCTGAGGAGGCCTCAGAAAGGCACCTCTTCACAGGGCAGCAGGAGAGAGAGTGAGTGCAGACAGAAAAATTGCCAGATGCTTATAAAACCATCAGCTCTCATGAGTACGCACTCATTATAATGAGAACCGAAGGCGGGAGACTGCCCCCATGATTCAGTTCCTTTCACCTGGTCCTGCCCTTGACATTAGAGGATTATGGAGATTACACTTCAAGATAAGATTTGGGTGGGGACACAGAGCCAAACCATATCAGCAAATAGCACAGCTATTTTTCTCAATACAAGGAAGGACATACCATTTGCTTTTTAAAGTAGGGCTCGGAGAGTTTACAAGCTTTTTAACGTTATCAATGTGCTTTGAAAAGTCTATTTTTAGGAAAACTCTGAGGCAATCAGGAGTTAATATTATTAACAGGTTCTAAAGGAAAAAAAAAAAAGCAAGGTTAGAGACATGAAGTGACTTTTCCAAGATCATACAGCTACTAACTGGCAAAGATGACTTTCAGAGATCTGAGTCTTGTTCACTTTTCTATACAGCAAATCACGTGGGCCCTTTTTTATCATGGTTTGATGCACATAGCTTCTATTTGTCTGTGGTCATAGCAGTAGACATAGTCTCAGTGTTAAGTTTGTTTGTGATATGGCTATCTGGTAACAGTACCCCTCATTCCACTGTGATTGGAGGTGGTGAACCTTGGAGGATGAAGCATGGAACACAGAGTAGAGAGATGGCCACTGCTTGATCACCCTGGTAAGGATTCGGCCTTTATCCTAAAAGTGAGCAGCAAGAAGCCAGCAAAGGCTTTGGATTGGACAGTATGTTAGTGAGCATTCAAATATTCTGATTTCCAAGTGCAGAATGGCTTGAAGGCCATGGGAGCCCTTGGGAGGGTGTTTGCAGGGGTCCCAGCTAAAGACTTTAGCTAGGTAGTGGCAGTGGAGATGGAGGAAAAAAGAAAGATCTGAGAACTATTTTGCTGAAAAAGTGATTGAGGGGTTATAGGGACTCAGGAAGAGAGGATTCAGGAAAGACACCTGATTTTCTGCTTCGCACAGCTGGTGATGATGACGGCATCCCCTGAGTTAAAGAATGGGCAGACAAGGGCGCATGGACCGCTGATGGCTTCTGAAATGACAGACTCCCCCCCACCCTATTTGACTTAGTGGGTGTGGGCCACACGGTCCTGGATGGGTCTGGAAGCCTGAATTTCCAATGCATTCCAGGTGACACTGAGTTGCTGGCCTGGCAACCAGATTTTGAGCAGTACTGCAGAGCAGGACCAACTTTTAGGAGAAAAATCTCAAGTTCCATTTTAGTCATGTGAAATGTAATATAATTATACTCCCCTCCCCCTAGTTTTACTCTGAAATCGGTGGGCACCTCCCACCCCTTCTGTTTCCCTTTTGGGAGAGGCACCATTTTTAGTGGAAAGTGCGTGGTGCGTGGTAAGGAGAGCCCTTGCCAGGTGGACTGGGTAGCGGGCATCTGGCTGCTTTATGTCCCACGCTCCTTCCCACCAAGCGCACTGCCTCCAATCCTAACAGAATGACTGGCTCTGGCACCAAGAGTGCCCGTTATCAAGAACTAACTCCATACTGAGACTGAAGCCTGAGCTCTAATACCAGCTTTTTTATTTTCTCTCAAGGTGACTTTACACTAGTTATATAACCTTCATAAATATCAGTTTTTAAGTGTGTAGAATGCCTATAACCATGGTATTTACCTAACAGGGTTGCTGTGGGCAGAGGGTGGACAATGTGTGTATGGGAAAGTACACTGGAGAGTCCACTGTAAATATTGGTTACCATCTGTCTACCTTCTGTGCCAAGGTGTGACTAGCACAGCATGCCTGCTAGCCTCTGCTGTGCATCACGGAATTACCTGCGTATTCCAGTGCGGAAGCCTGCTAAGGGTAGTGTACTCACGCCTGTCCACAGGTGGAGCTGGCTCAGGCTTTCTCATTTTAGGGGATTGTTCAACAAGTATTAATTTCATTGACCTAAACATAAAGTCCCTTAATACATTTAGCTCATATTCTCATTTATTCATTCCCACTCCTTCTCTAGACTTTAAGGAACAAAATGTTTTCATTCAGTTCTAGAAGGTAATACTGCCTGGGATTATCCTTATTTGAAGAGCAGCACAGGAGTTCAGCCTTCTGTTGTCAACCCTACCTATTTTCAATGGCTCCAAAATCTAATGTTCAAAGTGTTACATAAAGCTAACATTTTACCTTAATATTTATCATTTCAGTAATATATATTCACATATGTGTGCAAAATATCATAAAATGTGACTTCGGCTTTAACAGCTTTATTGGCTCTGATTTTTATCTTTTCATATCTGATATTTTGTCTGGGTCTATGGTTCACTTGAAATACTGATTGTAATGCTGGAATCCTTCTAGTTGATCATATTTGATTTCTGACATTGCAAACAGTTCTTTCATTTGATCCAAGTTCTAATACAGGGAAGTATGACAAAATTCTGAAAGATGTGGAAAAGTTTGTGCTACCCATCTGAATTTTCACCACCTTTCAAATATCAGGAGGCTGAAATACTGTTTGCCCAGTAATCAGAAGACTACTGTTGACACGGGACTTACTTTAAACTTCAGGACTAGGTGAAAAGCCTTGTTACTTGCTTAGGACTTTAACCAAGCCAAAGGAAAGTGAAACTGACATAGAATAGGTTATGCTCCCACAAAACCTGCCAATGGACATTTACAGCAACTTTGTTCATGATTTCTAAAACTCAGAAGCAACCAAGATGTCCTTCAGTGGGTGAATAGATAAACAAACTGTGTGCATCCAGACAAAGCAATATCATTCAGCACTGAAAAGAAACAGCTGTCGAGCCATGAAATGACATGGAGGATCCTAAAATGCATATGACCAAGTAAAAGCCCAGCTAAGAAAGCTACAGTACTGCGTGATTCCAACTGTATGACATTGTGGGAAAGGCAAAACTATGGAGACAGTAAAACACTCAGTGTTTGTTTTGGGTTGGGTTAAGGGCTAAGAATTTTTAGGAGACTGAAAATATTCAGTATGACACTACAATGGTGGATACGTGTATTAGTGTGTTCTCATGCTGCTAATAAAGACATACCCAAGACTGGGTAATTTAAAAAGGAAAAAGGTTAATGGACTCACAGTTCCACATGGCTGGGGAGGCCTCACAATCATGGGGAAAGGTGAATGAGGAGAAAAGGCATCTTACATTGGAGCAGGTTTGTGCAGGGGAACCTCCTTTATAAAACCATCAGAACTTGTGAGACTTATTCACTATCACAAGAGCATCATAGGAAAGACCTGCCCCCATGACTCAGTTACCTCCCGCCAGGTCCCTTCCATGACATGTGAGAATTATAGGAGCTACAATTCAAGATGAGATTTGGGTAGGGACACAGCCAAACACGTCAGTACGTACATGTCACCATACATTTGTCTAAATCCACAGAATGTGCAACACCAAAAATGAACCCTAATGTGAACTTGAGACTCTTGGCAGTTTGGGTTCATCGGCAGCAGCAAGTGTGCCTTGGTGTACTGGACATGCTGATAATGGGGAGGGGACAGAAGTATATGGGATATATCTGTATCTGCTTCTCCATTTTGCTGTGAACCTAAAACTACTCTAAAACATAAAGTTTTTTTTTTTAATAAAAAATGATAGGATATCTTTTCGGAGGGTTGCCGCTAATAAATAGCCTACTGCCAATTGTGCATGCGAGATGATTGTAAATATGGCAGGTGGCACTGAGATGTAAGGTGCACCAAATGATATGGTTTTGCTTTTCCTTTATATAGGTGACAGACCCCAACATTGATAGGTAAAATTATTTAAATAATTTGCAAACTAGTCTGGATCACATACATCTCAGAAGCATGAAAATTTAGTTCTGGCAGTAATGAGAATTTCTTTGCCAGTGAGTACCTACTATCCTACATAAAGTCAAGCCACATACAGGATTGTTATGTGTGTGAGAGAGAGAAAGAGAGAGAGAGAGAGTTCTCTTTTGTCTGACTTCCTTTTGCATGTGTTATTAGCACAGTGTCTTTCTTCATGAGAAGTTCAATGACTGAAAGTGTTTATCACCCGTATTCCCCCGGCCACCTGTCCTATCTCCGTGCTGCAGGTCTTCTCCCACTTCCCACTCCTTTGTCGTTCTTTCCTTTCTTTTTGCCCTTTGGATTTTCCAGATGGCGTGTCTAGCACTTCCTTTAGTATTTTAAGCGGACCCTCGCTTGCAGCATTGCTTCCTAGTGCACTGTCTTTTATAACAGAGTTAAAAATAGTTTAAAAGCGGAGTAGAAGCCACAGGATTGGGCCAAAGCCAAAGCCTCTAAACTCACGGGAGCTCAGTTGTTGCTTTAAATTTTGATTTTCATGTTTGTGTATGACTCGGACCTCTGTGAAATGACAAGTCGGAGTTGAACTCCGGATAATGAGCGCAAGACAGATCTTGGCGCCTAAGCCTGGTAAACTTCATTCACTCTTGAGCCTGAAACCTATCCTGTCCTTAACATTTTGTCTCTAATTACTTGGGGATTTTTGTTTGTTTGTTTTCTTCTTTCCTATGGTCTATGATCACCAAGTCAGCCGATACTTAACAAATAGTTTGATATAGAAATGGACAATCTTCTTCACAAAAAGTACTTAAGTTTGCTTCCCTCTCTTCCCCTATAATTAATCCTTCCCCAAAATTTTATGCTTTTTTGGATAAACAAAAAACCACATGATCTAGAAGCCATGTTCTGGTTTGTTTTGCCTTTGTCTGTACTGGTTTGATGTAGAAACAGCAGGTTCTGAGACACAGCAGCACAACTCCAGTATCAATGATTTGCATGACTGTGCCCCGTTACCACCTTCCTGTTTACAGGCTGACCACTTTACTGTTTTCCTGTTGTTACAGTTCCATTGATTTTGGTCAATAATTGTGAATATTCTTCTTAAATAAACTTTATTTTTCTAAGGTGGTTCTCACAAAGTTACTCTTGTTTTATTTCCTATACAAACTGCCATAACTAAACTACAGTATATTTAGTTTAATTTTTTATGTTTTGGAACTATTCTCACTCAGTGAACTCATGTGCTTCTCCTAGGTTGCTTTAATTATTGTCCTTTCAATAATAGTTCTTACAGAACCGATGTTTTGTGTGTGTGTGTGTGTGTGTGTGTGTGTGTGTGTGTGTGTGTGTGCCTGATTTCATCTGCTCTGTGTCCTCTCCTTTAGAACTGTTTTGGGAAGCTCATGAATACACACATTAATTTTTAAATGCTCTCCCATACATAGTGGTGATAAAAGTGCAGGTCTGCAGTCTTCCATCTGTGATTCAGAAGTCCAAAACACCTGGAAAACCATGTTTTGAGTATTTGTTTAGTTGCTCATTTGGAGGCAAACCTGCTCTGCCCTAAAGTTATAAGACAGCCAGGTGTCCCACAGATGAGTGCCACTGTCCTTATTTAAGCTTCTCCTTCTGGCCATCCACACAGTTTAGTGAGCAATAGGGGGTGTTTGATCACCAGAAGCGGTCTTAGACCTTTGAGAATGTCGTAATGTAAAGCACATGTCCCCTATCACTTTTCTAAGATCTGAAAAATAAGTCCGAATTTGACATACATCTGATACAAAGGGTTTGGGGCAAGAGTTTATTGGTCTGTATTTTGAAGCAAAACTAAGTTTGAGATTTTTCTGGGCTGTGATACTGTTTAATTCACTAGTTTCGGTATAAATGGTGAATTGTAAACATTTAGCCAAGGCCAAAATCATTTCTTGAGCTATGATAAAATCCTGACCTTAGTTTTTCACCATTTCAAAAAGCACTAGATGATTTCAGGAATTGGGAAATTCTAAAATAATTAAATATTCACTAAATAATATTTCCCCCATGAATTAGGGCTTTGTCTTTACTGATCGTCAGAGCTCTGTTCACATTAGACAATGGTTGGTGCCAGAGGGACCTGAATTCCATTTGAGTCCCCGGGAGGAGTCATCATTCCAGAAACAACTGAGCATTAAAAGTGGGAGAGCAAAGAGGAAAACGTTTGCCCAAGTGTTCGAGATTCCATTTGATCGTTGTTTCAGGATGACATATGTAGGGCTAGCCCTGTGTAAAACTGTGAGGGGGAAAAAATTCACTCTGATCCCCGCTCCCGGATACTTGTCTGAGCAAGCCTCCGAAGCCCCGTCTTGCCCCCAGAGTAATTTAATGTTTGCTAGCTAGTGATGACTCAGTCCTAAGGTTCATCATCTAATGATGACGGTAGCATAGGGTGACACTCCATCTAGGGACACTGACTGCGTAAAAGGTGGCACCTGGATCTTAAAAATGAAATCCTCAAAGAATGAATCTAGAATTGTGGAATGACCAAAGTTAGGATGGGCACACAGGGTGGAACTTACGTGTGACGAACCTTCAGATGATCCTGGTAGGTGGCTTGCCTCCCCGGGTCACTCGATTGTCCCTCTGTATTTTGGATATAGACTTGACTTCTCCTGATTTGTTTTTCTTTTCCAATAGGCTGTACTTTGAAAAGATGGGAAAAAAAAAAAAAAAAAAGTGGCTTATAGCAGAGTTTAATTGGCCCTGAAATCTAGGGTATAGGAAATTGGACGGGGACTCTGTCCCAAGGTTAAAACATTATTCTGAAAATCCATCTTTCACAGAAGCCCTGCATTTGTGCTACTTCTAAGACACATAATTAGAGGAAGAGGAGGTGCGTAATGGTGGTCCAGGTGAATATTTGATTTCTGTCACTTTTAATATTCATTTTCATTTGTCTTTCACATGCTAACAGTTTGCCATCTGTATAGTAATAGCTGTGGTCCAACCCCGCGCCAGGGTTCACTGACAAGCTGCAGAGCCATCGCAAATCGGCGGGGTGACAAATGCAGCGGAGGGCTTCGGATGTGGATGAATCGGTTTGAAATGGTATCCTTAACCTAGTTTGAGCATATTTAGAGAATTCCTTTATATTTGTGTAATTATTTGTAATTAGAATGTTCAATTATTGGGAAATAGAGAAGGACATTTAATATCACTTTGCTTCAGTGGTGTTCTGTAGGCAGCTATGAGAGTCTCATACTTCTAAATTGTTTTCATCTACATAGTAGATTTGTATCATATGCATGATTAACTTGCAGGCATTCATGTATCATCCAGTATTTCATAAAAGAGAGAGACAGGAAATAATCTGAATAACATCAGCACCGCAGCCAGTCATTGGTCCCAGTGCGCACGTGGCTCGGATGAAGCGTCAGACAGCAGGAGCTTCAGCCTCGAACAGCCGGCCAGGAGGCCAGGAGCTTGGGAGTGAGCTCAACCCAGGGTCCCCAGAAACGAACGCAGCCCTGTGGACACCCCGATTGTGCAACAAGCAGAATTAACAAAGCACGTTTAAAACGGATAAATTTGGAAAAGAAATAACATGAATGTCGTTCTGCAATATTTTATATTGAGAATAATGCAAATGAATGAGTTTCGTTGTTTCCATGCACCTCAATGGGACTGTTTCCTACAGCAAGCAAGTGCTCCCGAGGTCATTTTCCATAAAGGTGCATATTTCATAATTGCACATATTTATTATGCTTCAAAAATGGCAAATATTTTAGGTCAGAAAAACCACACTATCAAAATCTAATATTATCTTTCTGTGTTCTTTTATTTCTTTCTTATTATTTATCACTAGGCTAGAAATACTATGCTAAAATGAAAAAAAAAAGGGAAATTAGAGATTGATCTAAACCATGGAGAGGAAAACAAACTCTTACATGTTTTAAAAAAAAGCACTACTCAAAGTATTAATATACATCTAATTTCTAATATACACTTGCAAAATATATTTCTTTAATTTATTTTTGGTTTGATCAAAATTACATGTTCACTTAGATTTAAAAACCAAACCATTCTATAAGGTTTGAGAAAAACAGTAGTCCTCAATCATGTGGTCCATATTTAGAAGCAGCTACTTTTAAATATTGATTCCGACATTTAGCTATTATTCTGATAGTTGCCTCTATATCTCTGAGTAGGATTTGTGTATTATTGTTTCTCTTTGTTTCTGGTTGAGATAGTGTCTACCGACTTTCTATTTTGGAAGTTTAGAATTTAGATTTGTTGCCCCCATTCTACATACACCAGCACTTCTCCTACACCCAAACTCCAAACCGAGTTACGTTACAGTTTTGAGAGAAAATACTCAGTGTTTCCTTCATTGTGATCACACAGGTGATATTCCCAATGGAGAGTTACAGGTACAATGATTGCATTCACCTCTTGCACAATATTTTTGTCTGTCTTCTCCGTTGTCTTATTTGCTCACTACATAATTTGTTCCCATTTCTAATTTAGGTTTGAACTCTAGTAGAAGGACAGTCTCCATCAGACAGTGTCTGCATGCCCTCCTTTTCCTGCAACATGCCTTCCAGAGCCCTTGGCCCCACTGACCCTGCCTGGGCCAGTTGCCCCATCTTGATTCACTGCACTTACCCAGGGAGTCCCGCTCACTATTGCACTGTCAGGTCCCTTCTCTGACAACCTGAGTTAAATCCCTGTTTCTCTGTTGGTTTGCCCTTTAATTGCAGTGCAGCCCATCCCTTAGTAGCTTTATTAGAAAGGACACCGTGTAGGAGGTGAATCATTGAAACAAATGCCTTAGGGTCACACGAGGCTGACTGTAACTGATCATCTAATGTTTGTGGGACAGTCAGAGTTCTGCTTGTGTTTTTGTTTCCACATGGCAGGAAGCGCAAAGGTAGGAAGCTCCGGTCTGCTGTGGTGTCTGCTGTCTCACCAAGCTCTCAAGTCCATTCCATTCTTGCTTCACACCATCATCCTTGCTGCTACTGCTAAATTCACATCTGTGCTCCAAGAAGAAAGAGGGGAGCAAAAACTTCTTACATAGCTGTATTTTTATTTAAAAGAAATAAAACCTTTCTAGCAGGATTCCACATATATCATATTGGCTAGACTTCTGTAACATAAATACTCCTAGATGTTTATATTCTTATTCTGAGCACTTTTCTGTGATAAACAAAATGATGATACTGTTAATAAGGAAGACGAGACAGTAGATAATAGTACATGATTCTAATGGAATCCATCACACTATGCATGTCTATTTAGCTATATTTTTTCTATTTATGCTCTCACACTTTATTGTGTGTTTAACTGAACATAGAACGCTGTGTTGGAAACCACTTTTCCTCAGAATTTGAAGGCATTTCCTATTGTGTTCTCACAGAGATGGCTGCTACGTAAAAGCTCAGCAGACTTCTGATTTCTTAGGCTATTGAAGTAACCTCTCCCCACAGCTTCTCCTGTGTTTTGTGATTTCAGGATTAAGTGTTCCTTTGTGACCACCAATGTGTCACTGAGGTTGCTCCGTCTGTGAACACGTGTCCTGCTGCTGTGAATGGACTCTAACTTTAGTTCTGTGATAATGTCCTAATTCTCTTTTTGTGGGGCTCCTCGTGTTCAGATGTTGATCTTCTGGACAGATCCCCTCATACTCTTATCCATTTTTCCATCTTTTTTTTTTTAATTGTTGTTCTACTTTCTAGGAAAATTGCACAAGATTATATCCCAATCCTTCCATTGGAATGTTTTTATGTCCCATCACATTTTAATATGAAGGGATATTTTTGACTCTGAATCTCCTCCCTTTTCATATAAACTCTCATTCTTATCTTCTCTTACTGTCCTGAAAATCTCGTGTTTTTGAATTTTTTTCTATAATTTTTATTCTCTCAAAGTTTCTCAGTTTGTATTTTGTTTGGTTTCATCTTTTTTTTGTTGTTTTTGTTTTTGTTTTGGATTAGGGGTAATTCTCATATGCCTGAAAATCCTTGGCCCTCAAAAGCTAAATTCAAGATTTTCTGCTTCCAGAATATTGTTGCCATAATGATCGATTCTGTTGTTTTAGTCATAATTCCTTAGGCTTTTGCCTTCATTCAATCCATTCACCCCACTCTGAGCTTTGAGAGTAACCAGGAATCTGCCATATTTATTAGGATGGCAAAGTTTTTTGTCATCTCTAAAGTACACATTTCTTACTGTCTGCTTTCTTACTGTCTCCTTTAGGAACTCCTGCCCACTCTACAGGTGGAAGGACAAATATTTAGAACTCCCTGAAGTAAGAAATAAGAACTATTATTTCTTCCAACTCAAAATGTATCCACGGGAAGTCTATGTATAAGATCAGCTTTCAGTATTCACTTCGGACCCCAAATCAGGATATGTTGCCTGACAAGTATACAGAGAAATCATGCTGAATACTTCAAATACAGCTCACCTAAAACTTTATTTATTTATGATAGTCTGACTAACGACATTCTGACCTAGGAATTCAAGAAAGGGGTACTTTTCCAGGCTGCGTATTTGAGTCCTTCAGACTCTGCCCTAACCTCACCTTTGGGATGCATAAAAGCTGCTACAATGGACACAGGGAGGTGAACCTCACGCACCAGGGCCTGTCAGGGGTGGGGGATAAGGGGAGGGAGAGCATTAGGACAAATACCTATTGCATGTGGGGTTTAAAACCTAGATGAGGGGTTGATAGGTGCAGCAAACCACAGTGGTGCACATATACCTGTGTAACAAACTTCCATATTCTGCACATGTATCCCGAAACTTAAAGTAAAATTTCAAACGTAATTTAAAAATATAAAAATAGAATTTAAAAAGCTGCTCCCGTTGCCTGTGTCTCTGCCTGGAAAAAGCCCACCCGCCCCTCTTTCTTTGCTCACAGTATGTCCCAACTCCCGTGGTTCTAGGTATTCCTGGCTTCAGATATTTGCTCATACTATGGTTCCGTGAAGTATTTTTTCACCTAACAGTCATATAGAAACTATTCACTGCGCATTTCTGATAGAGTTTAGAAGATTGCATATGAATAACAATGCTTGTCTCAAGCCTTAGACAAAGAACCTTTACAGTCTTAATATTTTCCATAATATATACAATAAATAAAAATTTTTAAAGGCTGATTAATATTCATGTATGTCTACAAGTTCTGTAGAAATCGTTTCAAGGAGTGATAATTTAGTGAGGAGTGATAATCTCATGTTTAAACAGAAAACCTGGAAACCACAGTAAAGTCTCTAACAGTAAAGAACTCCCTATCAGTTAAAACAAAGCTCCCAGCAGCAGCAGCGTTCCACCTGACTATAGCCAGCTCTCTACCAACTTCGCCTATTTGGAATCCAGCTGAGGACAAAAATGCAAACATCAAAGTTTTCTAAATGGCCCCACGAGACTGTAAAACTCTTTTATCTGTAAACTAGTTATCATAAGAAGGTTTTTCCAACTCTCACCTGGAGTCAAATTCATTTTGCACAAAATTCAAACAAAAATTATTGTCTGATTCTAAAGCTGTATGATGGAAAGGTGAAAAGTGAGCTTGGTAAAGGTAAGTATTCCAATGAGAGAAAACTAAATAGCTAGCAAGATAGAAGACAGAAAATGTATTCTAAAATGAAACTGAGAGATAGAATGAACCATGTGGTACTGAGTTAGATTTAGAGACATCAGTATGATCTCGTGTTTAACTTAATATAGAAACAGATGGATAGATACAGAAATAAGTGTATATATGTGTGCATTTATCAGTTAGTATACATACATGTGTTTCCTAGCTCTGTCTGCTAAGATAGTAGCAGTGACACCCAGCAGGAATAAGCTCACCCCAAATGCAGGTCTTGGTTTCTGACACTCTTCTCCTACAAAAGAATCCAGGGATCCTTGGATAAATTACCAATTCCAAGGCTCTGTAGGAAATACATAACATGATCCCAAAGCATCTTTTGTTTCCAGAAAGAATGGAACTGCTGAAACAACACAATTGTGGGGACATGTTAAAGGGACACAGGTGCCAACCCGCTCGAGCTCCCAATGATGAAAGCTGAAAAAATTTGAGCAGCAAAACAAATAACAGAGTATTGGATTAAAACCCAAAGTATAAAATAAATATTCATGAGTTCACACTGATATAAATAAATGCTTGAATATGTAAATAAAAGAGATTTCTTAGCCTGTTTTCTGATGTTATTACTGAATACCAGAAACTAGGTAATTTATAAAAGGATACGTATATATTTCTCACAGTTCTGGAATCTGGAAAGTCCAAGAGCAAGACACCAGCACATGATGACAGTTGTCCCATGGTAAGAAGCCAGGCAGGAGTGAGCAGGGAAGACAGACAGTGAGGAAGAAGGGAAAACATATTAGGAGACCACTCCTGAAATTACTATCCCATTCTCCAGATAATGGCGTTAATTACTTCATGAGAGTGCAGCCCTTATGACTTGATTACCTCGTAAAGGCTCCACCTCTTCATACTATTACGATGGCAATTAAATCTCAACATGAGTTTTTGAGGGGACATTCAGCCCAGAGCAGTGAGTGAAGGGACAAATCTCCCCCACACAGGAATTTCAAATAAATTATGTATACACTCCCCTCAAGGAGCTGAAGCGTACATTACCACTGCTTAAGTATAGGCCGCACACAGTGACTTCCTTCTGAAGAGTGCAGTATGAAAGGGATGAAGGGAAAGACCCTAACAGAAGAGAAACTGGCCAACACCACCTCAGTCAGGTGATCAGTAGCCCTAAATCATGTTGATGGTACATACCCTTACTAGGGTGTGATGAGTCTTGAAATTTACCTCTATGGTCTTCCTACCCAAAACATAGCTCTCTAGTCTAGCCTTGAGAGAAATGTCAGACAAATACAAATTGAGAGACATTCTCTTGAATATCTGACCAGATGAAATCTGTCAAGGTCATCAAGAGCAAGGGAAGTCTGAGAAACTGCCCCAGCAAGAGGAACCTAGGGAGACAGACATGGTGACCAAATGAAATATGGGATTCTGGATGCAATTCTGGAACCAAAAAGATAACTTTAAGTAAAAATGAAGGAAACACAAATAAAGCATGAACTTTGGTTGATAAATAAATATCAACCAAATTGGTTCATTAAATTGGCTCATTAACTGCTTCAGATGTAAAGTAAGGTGCCAAATAAAGGAGAAATGGGATGAAGCATATTCAGAAACTCTCTTTACTAACACAGATTTTAAAAAAAAAAGGCAATAGAACTCCAAATATTGACAATTTGAAGGAATTTAGTATACATGTAGCAAAATTTATATAATACAATGGAGTGTAAAAGTGGAAGAACCTAATTTTATAGACTGATACATCTGAGTTCAGTCTCTAGGTGAAAACTTTCTAACCCTTTTTTGGAAAGTACTTAACATTGCTGAGACTCAGTTTTCTCATCTGCAAAATTGAAATAGTCATAGTATTTACTTCATAGAGATTTATGAACAATGAATTATTAATTAATATGAAGTACTTAGCACCATTCCTGGAAGATAAAAATCATTCAGTAAATGTTAGCTATTACTATAAAATATTAAAGCCCAAATACACTAATGTTCATAATGATGGTCTAAGATTTTTGTAAAGGGTGAGATTACATATAGATAACTTTATCAAGAACACAGAAAAGCGATACATTATAGACAGTCCCATCCATTATAGACATTCCAATTATAGACATTGGACATTGGATGGGACATAGGATTAGTTTCCTATTGGATACATAGTTTGCAAATATTTTCTCCTACTCTGCAGCCTGTCTGTTCACTCTGTTGATTATTTCTTTTATTGTGCAGAAGGTTTTTAGTATAATCAAGTCCTGTTTGTCTATGTTTGTTTGTGTTTGCTCATGCTTTTGAGGTTTCAGTCATGAATTCTTCATCTAGACCAATGTCCAGAAAAGTTTTCCATAGATTTTCTTCTAGTATTTCCAGTTTCAGGTATTATATTTAAACCTTTAATCCATCTTGAGGTGATTTTTGTGTATGGTGAGAGATAAGGATCCAGTTTCATTGTTTTGTATATAGCAATCCAATTTTCCCAGTGCCATTTAATGAAAAGAGTGTTCTTTCCCCATTGCATGTTCATGTCTACTTTGTCAAAAATCAAAAATGTTGATTGTATATATGTGGCTTTATTTCTGGGTTCTCTATCTTGTTCCATTCATATATATATATGTATATATATATATATATATATATATATACACACATATTTTAATACCAGTACTATGCTGTTTTGTTTACTATAAACTTTTAGTATAATTTGAAGTCAAGTAATGTGATGCTCCCAAATTTGTTCTTTTTGCTTGAGATTGTTTTGGCTATTCAGGCTCTTCTTTGGCTTCATATGAATTTTAGAATAGTTTTTCTCTAATTCTGTGAAAAATGATGTTCATATTTTGATTCATAGGGATTGCATTGAATCTGTAGATTTGGGGATGTTTTTCTATTTGTCTGTGTCACCAACAATTTTCTTTCAATAATCTTCTATTGTTTTCCTTGTAGAGATGTTTCACTGCCTCGGTTAAACATATTTCCAGATATTTTATTTCATTTTTCAGCTATTGTAAATGAAATTACCTTCTTGACTTAGTTCTCAGCTTGATCATTATTGGTATATAGAAATATTACTGATTTTGTACTTTATTTTGCATTCTGAAACTTCATTGAATTTATTAAATTTAAGAGATTTTTGGTAGCATGTTTAGGGCTTTCTAGATATAAGGTTCATGTCATCAGAATAGTGATAATTTGAGTTCTTTTCCAATTTGGCTAGGACTGCCAGTACTACGTTGAATAGGCATGGTGAAAGTAGGCACCCTTGTTTTGTTCCAGTTCTTAGAGCAATTTTTTTTTTTTGAGACAGAGTCTCGCTCTGTTGTCCAGGCTGGAGTGCAGTGGCATAATCTTGGCTCATTGCAACCTCTGCCTCTTAGGCTCAAGCAAGTCTCTTGCCGCAGTCTGTTATGATTACAGGCACATGTCACCACACCTGGCTAATTTTTGTATTTTTAGTAGAGGCAGGGTTTCGTCATGTTGGCCTGGCTGGTTTTGAACTCCTGAACTCAGGTTATCTGTCCACCTTGGCCTCCCAAAGTGCTGTGAATGCAGGCATGAGCCACCATGCCCAGCGGAGGGACTACTTTCAACTATTCCCCATGGTAGGATGTTGGCAGAGGATTTGTCATAGATTGCCTTTATTATTTTGAGGTATGTTTCTCCTATACCTAGTTTGTTGAGGGTTTTTATCATGAAAAAAATGTTGAATTTTATCAAACATTTTTCCTATATCTATGAGATGATTACATTTCTTTCTTAATTCTGTGTACATCATATATCCCTTTTATTCACTTGTGTATTTTGTACCATCTTTGCATACCTGGAATAAAACCCATTTAGTCATGGTGTACTATCATTTAGACATGCTGTTGGATTCAGCTTGCTAGTATTTTGTGGAGGATTTTTATTATCTATGCTCAACAGGGATATTAATCTATCATTTTCTTTTTTTATTGTTATGTTCTTGTCTGGTTTTAGTATCCGGTGTTATTGGCTTTATAGAATAAGTTAGAAATAATTATTGCTTCCTTAATTTTTTGAAACTATTTCAGGATGATTTATGTTTCTTCTTTTTATGTTTGGTAGAATTTGGCTATGAATTCATCTGGTCATGGGATATTTTCGTTGTTGTTTAGGTGAGATTTTTTATTAATGATCAATCATGCTACTCATTATTCTTGTTACTGGTCAACTCTGAATTTCTGTTTCTTTCTGGTTCACTCTTAAGTGATTGTAAGTTTCCATAAACTTATCCATTTCTTCAAGGTTTTCTAGTTTTTGAGCTTATAATTATTCATAAAAAGTCTCTGATGATCTTTTGTATTTCTATAGCATGAGTTGCAATGTCTCCTTTTTTATTCCTGATTTATTTGGATTTTCTCTGTTCTTGTTTAGTCTACCAAGTGCTTTATCAATATTACCTTTACAAAGAACCAACTTTTCACTTTGTTGATCTTTTGCATTTTTTTGGTCTCTTTTTCATTTAATTCATTTCTGACCTTTTAAATTATTTTGTGATCTTCCTACTTTACTGATGTACACATTTAATGCTCTAAACTTCCCTCTCAGCACTGCTTTTTCTGTAACCCACAGGTGTAGTATACAGTCCTTCAATTTTTATTTGTCTTAAAAACAAATTTAATTACCTCCCAATTTTTTTTGTTGACCCAGTGATCATTCGGTAGCATGTTGTTAAATTTCCAAGTATTTGTATAGTTTCTGACATTCCCATTGTTATTGATTTCTAGTTTTATTCCACAGTGGAATAAAACTAGTAGTCTGACAAAAATCTTGTCTTAATTTTGATTTTTAAAAATGTGTTGATATTTGTTATGTGGCCCTACATATGGTGTCTTAAGAAATGTTCCATGGACATTGGGAGCACATGGACACAGAGAGGAGAGCAACACAAACCAGGGCATGCTGGGGGGTGGGACGTGAGGAGAGGGGGCTTAGAGGACAGATCAGTAGGTGCAGCAAACCACCATGGTACACATTTACCTGTGCAATAAACCTCATGTTCTGCACATATGCCTTGTATTTTTTTAGAAGGAATAAAGAAAAAGATGTTCTATAGGCTAATGAGGAGAATGTATGCTCTGCAATTGTTGGGTAGAATGTTCTGTAAATGTCTGTTAAGTCCACTTGGTCAAAAATCCAATTAAAGTCCAAGTGTTTCTTCACTGGTTTCTGTTTCAATGGGCTGTCTAGTCCTCTGAGTGGGGTGTTAAAGTCCTCCACTATTACCCACTATTATTGTGTTGCTATCGATCTCATTATTTAGATGTTGTGGTACTTATTTTATGAATCTGGGTGCTCTCATCTTGGGTGCATATATATTTAGAAACATTATATCATCTTGTGAAATTGATATCTGCATATTTATATAATGACCTCCTTTGTCTTCTTTTAATGCTGTTGTTTTAAATTCTCTTTTATCTGATAGTGGTGTAGGTGCTCCAGCTCACTTTTGGTTTCCATCTGTGTGGAATATATTTTTCTATCCCTTTACTTCCACTCCATATGTGTCTTTATGGATAAGGTGAGTTTTCTGTAAGTAGAATATGAGAATTGGATCATGTCCTGTTTCCTCAACATCATGTTGCCTTATCTGGCTTCCTGGATACTTTTGTTTTAGTGAGGTGTTATTATTCTTACTTGAATATGAGCAGGATGGGTAGCATGGCCATCCACTTTGTAGCTACAGCTTCCACCCTGGCCTCACATGGAGATGTCTGTAGTGCATGCAAGATGAATGGAGTTCCTATGTTCACATGTGGTTAAATCTGAAAGATGACCAGCTATAACCCATTCTCTTGGTTTAACACTCTCAAATATGATAGAAATAATAGCTCTTTTGCAAGGTCAGCATGCCCATGGATAAAACTAAGTGCTTTTAGGCAGAGAAGTTGGGGAAAGCTGGCCCTTTGGTATGGGTGGTGACTGAACATACGGTCAGAGCTACAGCCTTTGCTGACCACTTCCTGTTCAAGCTAGTGTCCTGGCAGTGGGAGGCCCCGAAGACCCAATGCCTACTACAAACTAGGTGGAGAGAGGTTCTATCATGGTTGGATAAAGGTGAAGCATGCATAAAAAAAAAGGTGAGCAGTTCTCTGTAGTAAATTTAGAGTGTGGTCTGGATAATTTTACTCCAATGGTTATGGCATTCATTTTGTTATGTAAATATTTAGCCATTTATTTCATATTTAATAATAATTTTTAAATTTTGCAATAAACCTTTTCGCAGTTATTCTTTAACCAGAGGGAAAAAGAAAGAAAATAAAGAAAGAAAGAAGGAAGGAAGGAGGGAAGAAGGAAGGAAGAAAGGAAGGAAGCAAGGAAGGAAGGAAGGAGAAAGGGAAGAAAGAAGAAAAGAAAGAAAGAAAGAAAGAAAGAAAAAAGAAGGAGAGGGAGTGAAATATGTTATATATTATAAAAGAGTGTGTTTAATGAAAAAATAAATATTTTCTCAAGAAAGTCAATGACCAATGTGTAACTTGTACACTGTGTTTGCCAAAATTTCTGTCTAATAAAGGTGCCTTAGTGATGTCACTAAGCATACAAAATCTTAAGACACAAATGGTGTAAGAAACCACTTGTATCTACTTGAAATGTTCTGATGTTTTTAGCAGCTTTTTATTTGAAATAAATTTGTATTTACTACAAAGTTGCAAAACTTGAGAGTGATCTTACGTCCTTCACTCATCTGCCCCTAATATTAACAAGTTGTATAATTCATGAGTTCATTATCCAAGCCAGGGAATTAACATGCTTTAATACTACTAGCAGACTTTACTCATAATTTCCCAGTTTTTGCTGTGGCCCTTTTCCTGTGTTCATGTCCCATATACATTGTGTACACTTTTCATATCTCCCATGTCTCTGCTAATCTGTGACAATTCCTCACTTTTTCTTTGTCTCTCATGAACTTGATGAAAATGAAATCTGTGCCTAAAGACAATAATGTACTATGTGTGATTGCAGAAAGCGTGTTACATGTCACTCAGTGAAGCAGAACATTTCTTTTAGATCAAAAAAGTGTTATAAATTCATTTATCTCTCCGATTCCAAGCTTCCCTGTGCATGTACGAGAAGTGAAGCAATCACTGCCATTGTTCCAGTTTCATTAGCTGAAGAAACACTTTGCAGAAGGCTACAGGGAGCCAGTTTCATTTCAGTGTCATAGGTGCCTCCAGTAAAGAAAACAACAAATCGGTAAATTTGGTGAAGAGGTTAAACATACATGGAAAAAAACGGTTTTTATTTTCAAGTCATATTAATAGCATATATGTTGATGAAACCTGGCATAATACAATGTTGGTACTAAAATAAGAAATTTTGTAATATATAAATATACCTATAAATTTTGTAAATTAAATCATAACAAAACTGGAGGGGAAAAAAGAAGCCTATAGGGCACAAATGCATTTAGAATCAGTTGTGGCATATTGACATGTAATTCATCTTTCAATTGAAACTATTTTTTTTTTAGATGGAGTCTCTCTCTGTTGCCCAGGGTGGAGTGCAGTGGCATGATCTCAGCTCACTGCAACCTCCATCCTCCGGGTTCAAGCAATTCTTTTCCTCAGCCTCCCAAGTAGCTGGGATTACGGGCACAATCCGTGATAGGTAACAGTCTAAGTCACAAAAAGTAGCTGTAGTTTTCAAATACACACACAGAGAGAGAGAGAGAGATAAGCATGAACCTCAAATTTTTTGTGATAATGATGACAATGAATTCAAAACAAAATTTGACATGAGAGTACACTTTCTCTTTTTGCTGCAGTTATAATTAGTTTTTTATTAAAATATTTAACTTTTTAGAAAATTACTTTGTAAATAAACTCAGGTCATTTTTGGGGTGAACAATTTTATAGAGACCTAATCTTTACTTGGATAATTGTATAGTCAGTGAAATATTTAAAGTATCATACGGGAAGTTTATTCCATGGATCTTGTCTTAGAGAAATATTTATTCAACCAATAATACATATATATGGGTTTGTTTTTAGACTAAATAGTCAGTTAACTTGTTTGTATCTTGTAATTCCTCATTATTTTCATTTTCTCAACTGTAATATGGTTGCCTGCACTACACAACTGGTAGCCGTATGTGAGGAGAAAATGAGACAATCAACAGATGTAAAGTGCCTACCACAGTATGTAGCACTTAAAACTGTCCCATACATGATTGTTGTTACTGTTTTTCCAGACTTTTTTATATTTAAATTTCTGGCATATTACAGGAGCTCAATAAATTGATACTGTAAAGTAAGTTAGATAGAAGTGCCCAGCTGGGATAAAACAATTTCTACCATATTGCTTTTATATTTACCTAAGAATTTATACACATTGAGAAATACTTTGTTATTTTTGGTGTGGCCTATGTTTTATCTTCTGGCTTTTCTTATGATCACTAGTGCATGGGGAAGTCTCATTTCTTCCAGAACTTTCTCTCTGTAGGACCCCAACTGACGTCAAACAATGATTCCTGTAGACAGGGAATGGATCATGTGGAAACAATGCAGGGACTGGGCTGTCTTGTTATGTGATATTTATTCTCACTATTGAAACACATGTGCATGGGCATTCAATGAGTCACAACTTTGGGAAAGATTGTCAGTGTGAGGTTAGAAGTTATGAAAGCAGAAAGACGGGTTTCATAATTGCCTTCTGAGGTGCTTAAATGCAGTAAGACAGGATGATTTTGCCTGCCATATTTGACCCCAAATGATTTCACTCTGATTGACCACTGAAGGAAAGTAGTTCAGAGGAGAAAGTGTCCATCTGCAGAGTAGCTAGAGGCGTGGATGAAGGCAGCACTCTGCCCTCCCAACACCCCACAGAGGTGCCTGTTACTCGCTCCCAGAGCCTGTCAGAGAGGGCCACTCTCTCCCTGTGCACAGGGCCTCAGTTTCCCAGCAGAAGACAGCGCCATATGTGGGAATTTCAGGTGTCAGGTGTCTACTGAGGGAGGAAATCAAACGGTATGTAAGGAAGAAAGAAAACTTGTATTATATTTTCTTCCCGATTATTCTTTAAAGGAAGTGATGCATGCTTGGAGGTTAAGTTTTCTGTAACTAAACAAGAAAGTTGGAATGATCCAATGCAGTGGACACAGAAAATATAAAAAATCAAAGAAAGAAAGGACACATGAGGTAAATGGACTGGTAGACAGAGAAGCTAACAAAATATAATAATGCCAAAAGAAAGAAAAAAGCTAAAAGTAAGCCTGAGAGGAAAATTTCAGGAAAGGTTACTGATAGTGATAGGCCTAGCTCAGGTGCAGGTTGGCAATGAAGACCTCAGAGGCACCGGAGGAATAGCGAAGGCATCAGAAGCACCAACAGGAATCTATTAATGGTGAGAATATTGTGACAGAAAGAAAATTTCATTTTGTTCTAGTCCAGAGTAAACGAGGAAAAGAGAAAAGAGATACAGACACCAGAAGAAGAAATTGTAGTTAATAATAAAGACACACTGCCCTATTGATGTTGCTGTCAGACAGGCTCTAGTCAAATTTTAAGACATAGGAAAGTGGTGGGATTGCATAATGGTAAAGGGATTAATGCAACAAGAAGAACTAACTATCTTAAATACATATGCACCCAATACAGAAGCACCCAGACACATAAAGCAAGTTCTTAATGACCTGCAAAGAGACATAGACTCCTACACAATAATAGTGGGAGATTTTAACACTGCACTGTCAATACTAGACAGACTAACAAGACAGAAAATTGACAAGGATATCCAGGACTTGAACTCAGACCTGGACCAAGTGGACCTAATAGACATCTACAGAACTCTCCACCTCAAAACCACAGAATATACATTCTTCTCAGCTCCACATCACAGTTATTCTAAAATTGACCACATAATTCAAAGTAAATCACTCCTCAGAAAATGCAAAAGAAATTGTAACAACCAGTGTCTCAGACCATAGCGCAATCAAATTAGAAATCAGGATTAAGAAACTCACTCAAAACTGCACAACTACATGGAAACTGATCAACCTGCTCCTGAATGAATACTGGATAAATAAAGAAATAAAAGCAGAAATAAAGATGTTCTTCAAAACCAATGAGAACAAAGACACAACATACCAGAATCTCTGGGACACATTTAAAGCAGTGTCTAGAGGGAAATTTATAGCACTAAATGCCTACATGAGAAGCAAGGAAAGCTCTAAAATCGATACCCTATCATTACAATTAAAAGAACTAGAGGAGCAAGATCAAATAAATTCAAAACCCAGCAGAAAACAAGAAATAACTAAGACAGAGCAGAACTGAAGGAGATAGAGACACAGAAAACCCTTCAAAAAATCAATTAATCCAGGAGCTGGTTTTGGGAAAACTTCAACAAAATAGATAGACCACTAGCCAGACTAACAAAAAAGAAAAGAGAGAAGATTCAAATTGATGCAATAAAAAAATGATAAGGGGGATATCATCATCAATTCCACAGAAATACTAACTACCATCAGAGATTATTACAAACACTTCTATGCACATAAACCAGTAAATCTAGAAGAAATTGATAAATTCCTGGACACTTACACCCTCCCAAGACTAAATTAGGAAGAAGTTGAATTCTTGAATAGACCAATAACAAGGTCTGAAGTTGAAGTAGTAATTAGTAGCCTAACAACCAAAAAAAGCCCAGGTCCAGATGATATCACAGCTGAATTCTACCAGACATACAAAGAGGAGCTGGTACCATTCTTTCTGAAACTATTCCAAACAATACAAAAAGAGGGAATCCTCCCTAACTCATTTCATGAGACCAACATCATCCTGATACCAAAACCTGGCAGAGATGCAACTAAAAAAGAAAATTTCAGGCCAATATCCATGATGAATATTGATGCAAAAATCTTCAATAAAATACTGGCAAACCGAATCCAACAGCACATCAAAAAGCTTATCCATCATGATCAAGTCGGTTTCAACCCAGGGATGCAAGGATGGTTCAACATACGCAAATCTATAAACGTAATCCATCACATAAACAGAACCAATTACAAAAACCACATGATTATCTCAATAGATGCAAAGAAGGCCTTTGACAAAATTCAATAGGGCTTTATGCTAAAAACCCTCAATAAACTAGGCATCAATGGATTTTATCTCAACATGATAAGAGCTATTTATCACAAACCCACAGCCAATATCATACCAAATGGGCAAAAACTGGAAGCATTCCCTTTGAAAACCAGCACAAGACAAGAATGCCCTCTCTCACCACTCCTATTCAACGTAGTATTGGAAGTTCTGGCTAGGGTCATCAGGCAAGAGAAAGAAATAAAGGGTATTCAAATAGTAAGAAAGGATGTCAAATTGTCCCTGCTTGCAGATGACAATTGCATATTTAGAAAACCCCATTGTCTCAGCACAAAACCTCCTTATGCTGATAAGCAATTTCAGCAAAGTCTCAGGATACAAAACCAATGTGCAAAAATCACAAGCATTCCTATACACCAATTATAGACAAACAGCCAAATCATGAGGGAACTCCCATTCACAATTGCTACAAAGAGAATAAAATACCTAGGAATACAACTGAAAAGGGATGTGAAGGATCTCTTCAAGGAGAACTACAAACCGCTGCTCAATGAAATAAGAAGGGACACAAACAGATGGAAAAATATTCCATGCTCATGATTAGGAAGAATGAATATTGTGAAAATGGCCATACTGCCCAAAGTAATTTATACATTCAATGCTATCTCTATCAAGCTACCAATCACTTTCTTCAGGGAACTGGAAAAAATCACCTTAAATTTCTTATGGAACCAAAAAGAACCTGCATATAGCAAGACAATCCTAAGCAAAAAAACACAAAGCTGGAGGCATCAGGCTACCTGACTTCAAGCTACATTACAAGGCTATTGTAATCAAAACAGCATGGTACTGGTACCAAAACAGAGATGTAGACCAATGGAACAGAACAGAGGCCCCAGAAAGAATGCCACACAGGTACAACCATCTGATCTTTGACAAACCTGACAAAAACAAGCAGTGGGGAATGGATTCCCTATTTAATAAATGGTTTTGGGAAAACTGGCTAGCCATATGCAGAAAGCTGAAATTGGACCCCTTCCTTACATCTTACACAAAAATTAACTCTAGATGTATTAAAGATTTAAACATGAGTCCTAACACCATAAAAACTCTAGAAGAAAACCTAGGCAATACCATTCAGGGCATAGGCACGGCAAGGACTTCATGACTAAAACACCAAAAGCAATGGCAACAAAAGCCAAAATAGACAAATGGGATCTATTTAAACTTAAGAGCTTCTGCACAGAAAAGAAACTATCATTAGAGTAAACTGGCAGCCAACAAAATGGGAAAAAGTTTTTGCAAGCTACCCACCTGACAAAGAGCTAATATCCAGAATCTATAGAGAACTTAAACAAATTTACAAGAAAATAACAAGCAACCCTATCAAAAAGCATATAAGGGATATGAATAGATGCTTTTTAAAAGAAGACATTTATGCAGCCAAGAAGCATATGAAAAAAAGCTCATCATCACTGGTCATTAGAGAAAGGCAAATCAAAACCACAATGAGATACCACCTCACACCAGTTAGAATGTTGATCATCTCAAAGTCAGGAAACAACAGCTGCTGGAGAGGATGTGGAGAAACAGGAACACTTGTACACTGTTGGTGGGAGTGTAAATTAGTTCAACCATTGTGCAAGGCAGTGTGACAATTCCTCAGGATTTATAAATAGAAATACCATTTGACCCAACAATCCCATTACTGGGTGTATATCCAAAGGATTATAAATCATTCTATTATAAAGACACGTGCACATGTATGTTTATTGTGGCACTGTTCACAATAGCAAAGACTTGGAACCAACTCAAATACCCATCAATGATAGACAAGATAAAGAAAATGTGACATATATACACCATAAAATACTATGCAGCCACAAAAAAGGATGAGTTCATGTCTTTTGCAGGGACATGGATGAATCTGGAAACCATCATTTTCAGCAAACTAACACAAGAACAGAAAACCAAACACGGCATGTTCTCACTTGTAAGTGGGTGTTGAACAATGAGAACACAAGGACACAGGGAGGGGAAAATCACACACCCAGGCTTGGGGCATGGGAAGTTAGGGGAGGAAGAGCAGAGGGTGGAGGTATTGGGGAGGGGTAGCATTAGGAGAAATACCTAATGTAGATGACGGGGCAATGGATGCAGCAAACCACCACCATGGCACATGTATACCTAGGCAACAAACCTGCACATCTGCACATGTACCCCAGAACTTAGAGTATATTTTAAAAAAAGAAAGAAAGAAATAGGAAAGTGATTAACACAGGTTTATAAAGTCATCATGCATGAAATATTAGGAACTCTCTTCGTGTCCAGCAGGAGACTACATCTGTATGAAATAAATTGTATAGCACCTATCAACATAACAAGAAAACAGTTTTAATGCTTATATGAAAATAAATATTCATCAATATTATTCAGAAAATTTACTGAACATAGTGGTAGTTATTGCAAAAATTAAAACAAACTTGGAAAACCAAATTTATCCTCAACGCTAAACATGACAGAAATCAAGAATTAGAGAAAAATTAGTACTAAGCACATTTGGAATAGGGTCAAATGATAATTTAACTACAAAACGTAAGGACTAAATCTCAGTAAAGATCAGTGATAAGAGAGCAAATCTACTTTAAAAAATATCCTATATGTATAAATGACTTCCTTCTCTATTCCCATCCTCCACCAAAAAATTGAAGAGAATTATGGAAAATGAAAAATAGTATGTGTATGTTAATACACAAAATATAAAATAAACATTAAAAGGCAGTGGATGCTTGTATTTGAAATATTTTAGTTTTAGAGTGGAACAAAAGTTAAACGAGCATGGAATAATCACATTTTATTCTTAAGACTTTTTAAAAATTATTAATTTTTTAAAATGTATTTTTTACATATTTTATATATTTATTCCTCTGTCCTATAATTGGTGAAATAACCCTGACAAATAATAATTCACTGTAGGTCAACATTAGCAAAAGAATTATATTGTTCAAGACATCAGTCTTGACTGGTTAAGTAAAGGACTCTCATATCTTTATATTGTTTAAATTGTTTCTTTGGTGCTCTAAATTGCCTTAGCTTCATTTTTTATAAAATTTTTCAGTCTTCTCTTCAAATAAGTTAACCCCCGAGAGATCATTAATTAAATATGCCCAAGTGTAGTTTAGAGGATTGATAGTGACCTTTCTGGGTTTCGAAGAGTAAAATGTATCTTTTGCAAATCCTCATTTAAATTGCTTAATCATGAAAAAAATTCCTCCCATTTCTGAGCTGTTAAGAGTCTAAAGAAAGTCTCAATATATCTTTAACTGTTTAAAATATAGATGTATATAAATATGTAGGGAGCCAAATTATCAGATCTTCTGGTCTCTGCTTCTATGCTTCTTCAAATATATTCCATTTTTTTAATGACAATGTGAAGAATTATTAGGATTCAGTGTTCTTCAACTCAATGCACTTTGAGTACTTATTTTATATAATATCTTATTCTTGGGTGTGTAAAGCATAGAAAGATAAATAATTCCTTCTCTGTGGGGAAAATCAGCCATACATGAAATCATTACAAACTAGGGTATTCCATGGAGAGGGTTAAAGCAGAGGAAGACCCAAGTAAGATGATAGAGGAAGAGGAGAGCCATGGGAAAGCCTCCTAAAATTCGCCCAGTTCCTTGAAGGGTGGTGGATAAGTCTTCTTTTAATAGAGAATTCACTCTCTTCCTTGTTTTCTTTGAAGATAGAGCCAGAGGTGAAAAGAGGTGAAGTAATTAAGATGAACTGGGATTAACTTTAGGGTTCTAAAATCTACTTATTTTTAAATAGTACTTCTTTGATATTGTAAACAGTGCCACAATAAACATGTGTGCATACGTCTTTATAATAGAATGGTTTATAATCCTTTGGGTATATACCCAGTAATGGGATTACTGGGTTAAATGGTATTTCTATTTCTAGATCCTTGAGGAAGTGCCACACTATCTTCCACAAGAGTTGAACTAATTTACACTCCCACCAACAGTGTAAAAGCTTTCTTATTTCTCCACATCCTCTCCAGCATCTGTTGTCTCCTGATGTTTTAATGATCTCCAGTTAGGGAGGGATAACAATAGGAGAAATACCTAATGTAGATGACAGGAGGGTGTATGCAGCAAGCCACACTATCTTCCACAAGAGTTGAACTAATTTACACTCCCACCAACAGTGTAAAAGCTTTCTTATTTCTCCACATCCTCTCCAGCATCTGTTGTCTCCTGATGTTTTAATGATCTCCAGTTAGGGAGGGATAACAATAGGAGAAATACCTAATGTAGATGACAGGAGGGTGTATGCAGCAAACCACCATGGCACGTGCATACCTATGTAACAAACCTGCATGGTCTGCACATGTACCCCAGAACTTAAAGTATAATTTTAAAACTTCAAATAAATAAAATCAAAAAATAATAAACATGGGCAAAGATGTAGAAAAAAAGGGAATCTTTGTATATTATTGATAGAAATAAAAATTGGCACAGCCATTATAGAAAACAGTATGAATGTTCCTCAAAAAACTAAAAATTGAAAATTGAATTACAAAAAAAAAAAAAATGTACTTCTTCAGGTTCCTCCCATTCTGGCATAAGCTTCTCTCAGTGTATTGCACAACACAGGCTAATCACTTGTGAGGGAAGCCGTAGTTCTTAATTCCAGGGATTGTTCTGAAAATTATTTTTTCTGTCTTTCTCTTCTTTTAAATGGCTTTAGCTTCTCTTAGGTTTTGCTTGTCCAATGTGCTCTTTCATTCGTTCATCATTCATTTGTTCAATTAACACATTCAGTAGGCAGCTATCGCCAAGTGTGTTGCCATTAGTGTGACATGAGTGAACAAAAGAGGGTGCTGCTTCACCTCATTGGTCCTGTGAGCAAAGAGAGGAGCCCCTTTGAGATACCGCAGGAGGCTGGAGAAGAGCCACAGAGGTGTCAGGTTTCAGTCAAGGCGAGGAATAGGTGAGCTCAAAGGCAATGGGAATTTGGGAGCTGGGTTCTTCCAGATGGACCTGGAAGGAGGGCAGGCAGGTGGGTCCAGGACATGGCGGTTCAGGGGAGAGCGCTGAGGGAATCTCCGACAGTCTTGCTTGGTGGAAATGCGTACATAAGAATGAAGTGAGCTTTGTAAGATCCTGAAAGAAATGTGAGCCAAGGATTTTTATATCCAGCCAAAAAGCACGCTCAAGCCTCAGGGAATGTGTTCCCATAAGTTTTTATTGAAGAGCCTTCTAGACAATGAGCTTCAGTGAACCAAAATCATGAAGCAGTTTTGAATGAAGAAACTATACCATCGCTAAACAGACAGCTCCTCATAGGCATTACACTGAATGTGGGTAAAAGGTAAGAAAGATAATATTTAATGGTTATATCCTTTGACAATATAACTACAGTTCAACCATAAAAATGGAGGAAGAACAAGACACCCAATTGGAAAAACAATTTTGAAACTTCTCAGTAATCATATTGATGGTGGTAACATTTAGTACTGTGATTTTGAGACTAATATACTTTTTAGGGCTAAAGAAAACGAAAGCTGGGGATATTTTAAATAAATCATCTGCTGAGTCCTTGATAGACTTTTTTAAATAGAAGAAAGTAGATGTGAGCTATATACGTGATACGGTGTGGCTGTGTACCCAGCCACATCTCTTCTTGAATTGCAGCTCACGTGACTCCCATGTGTCATGGGAGGGACCCAGTGGGAGAGCAGGTTTTTCCCTTGCTGTTCTCCTGATGGTGACTACATGATAAGGAGTTCCCCTGCACGTGTTCTCTTGCCTGCCGCCATGTAAGATGTGACTTGGCTCCTCATTCGCCTTCAGCCATAATTGTAAGGTCTCCTCAGCCACATGAAACTGTGAGTGAATTAAACAATTTTCCTTTATAAATTGCCTACTTTTGGGGATATCTTTATTAGCAGCATGAGAACAGACTAATACAATAAGAGGCTACGTGAAAAGCCTGTGGTTCTGAATTTGGTGGGAAGTATCAGTATGAACTTGTAACTTGTTTGATCTCTAAGCTGTGTTCACTGAAAAAGCCTAGAAATAACTCATCCCTAGCACCCAGACTGTGGTCTAGAAATACTGTTTCTCAGTAAAGAAGATTAGAACTTCTCAGAAAAATGGAGCAGAAAAGTACAAAATGAGCCCGGGACACTGTGACATACCAAATAGAAAGAAAGCTGTCAAAGACTACTAGCATAGTCTAGAAGACACAAGGTTCACCGTGAAGAGGGCCCACTATCCAAAGATGGAACAATGTGAGCTTCAATTAGGAAGATAAGTATAATGCACAGGAACCCAATAAATATGTTTAAATCCACCTCATAGAAAAAGTTTTTTAAAAACTAAACAGTCGCCTTTGAAGGATGATAGGAAACAAATTCATTATCTTGACGAGTAAAAAAGAAAAGAATCAAGCACTTATTTTGCCTTTCCCACATGAAGTCTACCAGAGACCAAATAGCGCAGGTGAGGGAAGCTTCTCCTTACAAAATATTCCAGCTAGGCCGGGCACGGTGGCTCACGCCCGCAATCCCAGCACTTTGGGAGGCCGAGGCAGGTGGATCACGAGGTCAGAAATTCGAGACTAGCCTGACCAACAAGGTGAAACCCCATCTCTACTAAAATCACACAAATTAGCCGGTTGTGGTGGCACGCACCTGTAATCCCAGCTACTCAGGAGACTGAGGCCGGAGCTGGAGGTTGCAGTGAGCCGAGGTCACACCACTGCACCCCAGCCTGGGTGAAAGTGAGACTCCGTCTCAAAAAAAGAAGTATCTGATAAGGAAAAATTAAATGATTGAATTAGAATGTCAGTATTTTGTGATCTCCATGGAATCCGCTTATGTAGCCACTGGGCAGCAGCCACCGAGCACATCACCAAAGTATCCCAAACATGACGTGCTTCCTGATGGAAACATGCAGCCCCATGAAAGGCAGGCCTCAGGTGTGGAACTCAACCTTGCCGCAGCCTGGAGTCCAGGATGTCCTAGGCAGGAAACGCAGAGGATAGAAGAACACACTGAACGACACCATGCACATGAAGTTAAGAGAAACGTAGGGAACTTCATGATCATGGTGAATTTGAGGAGGAAGAAGGTCGTTGTGCTAGGGACAGACGTGTGGAGAGGCTGGCCTGGGGCCTGAAAAAGTCCTGTTTTTTGACCTGAGTGGATGTCAACAGAGTGGTTTCTTTCAGAAGAATTTATTTTCTCTTCATCTGTTCTGTGTCATACTCCTATATCTTTTAAATTTTTATTTTATAACTTAAAAAGATTGCAAAACAAAAGAGAAAAGACTATGTGTCTATACTGTTACATGTGGAGGAGATTAAGATAGAGACAAAATGGTCTTAGGCCATGCTGATAAACATTATATCTATTTTAGACTAGAAGCGTTTTTGGATATGTAGAAAATTTGGAAAATATGTGATACCAAATATAAATTAGCTAATGTTAACATGTTGTCATTTTTAAAAAATAAATACACACTGAATATAGGTTGGGTTCTCCTATTTTCCCCCAAATTCTCGTTTCCTTTATTCCCCAACGTTCCTCCCTAGAGGGAACCAATGTCACGTTTATAGTCACAACAGTAACAATGTATCCTCTAGCATTGACTGAACATATCCGATGGGGACACATTTTGCTCATCAACTCTTGGAATTGTCAGAACAACCTTGGGAAGCAGGTGCTGCTGTTTTCCTCGTTTTTCATAGGAGAAGGGTCACCTGCTGAAGGTCTCAGAGCTGGGAAGCCTCAAAGCCGATGCCCAGATCCAGGCAGGGTGCTGTGTGGGTTCAGGGTGTCTGTCCACAGCACCACCAGGGCCAGCGTGGCTGCATGGAGCGAGAGTGGTAACGGAGTGGTCATTCTGCAGGCAGAAATTGCACCTTCCTTCTCTATGGTTACAATCATATTGTCTTCACTGAAATTATATTAGGACCTCTAGCATTAAGTTGAATATAAAATCCTGGCCAAAAGGGCACATATTTGGAGACTGTCTTACCTATCTTGTGTTTTTTGGACTCCATTAAATAATTAAATCATTGAATATACTGGCTGGCAGTCACAACAAATAAAAAGGTCTTAGTAGAGGTAACATTCTTAATTTCTTGAGGCCTGTTTTCTCAAGTATAAAGATAAGTGAGTCTACCACATTTCTAAGTTTTTCTTTTATCTTTAATTTTTGCAATTATTGTTATATTGCATAAGTGACCATTCAGTTCTCATTATAAAGTGGGGATATTGAAAATGTGAAGATACATGTTTTATATTTTCTGTAAAGAAGTTGCTGAAGAAAGGCCAGATGAATGGATTTTATTATTTTATGATTAGTTGAACAAGTAGAAAACAATGTTAAAAAATGAGCATAACATAACATTAATTGCATTAAAGCTGGCGGTGGAACTCTATGCTTTTTTATTCTTTATTTGCATTTTCTAATTGATGACAATAAACATAAAACTTGAAAAATAAAATGAGAACAAATCTAAGACACTTTAAGTACATACACTATATGTTAATAAACGTGCCATTTTACCTCCCTCGTTGCCACGCCTGTGAAATCAGGCCTGCGATTCTCCTCAGAGCTCCCCTCC
>PVKP010001431.1:52262-146593 GCA_004027715.1 Plecturocebus donacophilus | reverse complement strand
TGGTGATGAAGTTTTTTCTGTTTCTTAGTTTTCCTTCGGGGGGCGCCCCTTCCCCACAGAGCTGGGCCTTCCCGGGTTCAGCTGTGCTTCTCAGTCCTCAGCGCTTCCAATTGTTGTTCTCCTTGTGGGGATGGGACCAGCCGAGCCCGACTAAAAGGGCACCACCCAGTCCCGCACACTCCGCACCGAGAAGCGCCGCACCGGCCAAAAGAGCCTCCAAAAGATTCCCTCGCCAGGAATCTCCCAGTCCGTGGGCATCAAATATTCGTCTGCAACTGCGGCGTCCACTCGCTCTCTGCACCCTCACCGCGAGCCACAATCCTGAGCTGCTGCTACGCGGCCATTTTGGATCTCTCCAGTAACCCCTTTTTACTTAATCTTTTTACTGATTAAATTTAGGTATAGGTAGGTTAAATCATTGCTTAAGACCCTATAAATAATATATTTTTGGAATACAGATTTAGATTGAGGTCTCTCTAATTCCAAAGCATGTACTCTTTTTGCTACAGTAAACTAGTTGCTTTCCACTAATATTTCCAAGTCTAAAGGAAGGTGTTTGAGTCTGTAGGGGTGCTGTTGAATTGAGGTTTCCAAACAAACTTCTAGGCAAGAGGACTGAGAAGCATGGTTGAGATTAGATCAAGAACAATAAAGCACAGCTGAGGACAACTGAGGTTGCATGATCATTATAAAGAAGAGCAGCAGTGGAAGAACATAGGCAGAGTTTCTTTTTATGTCAGTTTGTTTCTAGATTTGCCTTCCAGGAACACTAGGTTGTCTGTTACTCTCTGTTCAGAAATTTTTAATAATTTCCGCTTTTTAAAGTGTAAGTACTATTCACATTAAATACGTTACTTATAATTCCCTTATATAAAGCTGTGACTTCAGCCGAATAAATCTGTTCATTGTTCCCAAACATACTGTGCTTATTCCTGGCTGTAGACCCTTGTTCATGGTTTTCCTTCTTCTTCAAATGACTTCTCATCTCACTTTCAAATCCTTCTCTCCTTTAAAATACAGCTTAATACCTGTTTTCCCCATGAGGTCTTTTAGGACTGTTCGCCCTTTTTCCCACAATTCATTCCCCAAGATTTGATTTTTTTGTGAACTCCTATAGATATTATTGTCTCAATTTTCTACTTGAAACTTCAGATATATGATCTTAAATATTGTTTGCTGTATTTTTCCCTTATCATCAACTAACATTACATATTATTTGAAGGAAAGTGTCTCAAACTTTTTAACATGGCCAGCATTGAGTAGATATCCAGGAGGAACATCATGTATGGAATAGTGTCCTCCAACTCAGATGACTATTTGCCTTTACATGACATCTATTTTCATTATAGTTCTTCATTATAAATATATTTTGCTTATAATTCTACTTCATTAAAAATGATGTTGGGAGTGCACTGTAAATGTAATTATCCAGGTTCCAAAGGAAGAAAATATTGCTGCTTGGAATATTGCACTGAGGTCATTCTAAACTACATTTTTACTTCTTTGACAAGAGGACAAATTTGAGCCTGCAAATTGGTGTTGGGATACCTTAGCATATATATTGTACATGTTGTAGTGTGAGGAGTTCACAGTTAAATCAGCAATAGGAATGTGGTATATGCCACTGTTCTGCAATACTTTCATGGTGATTTGTAGCCACAATTTTAATATAGTTTAGTAAGTGCTTGAACTTCTCCAAACAAATAACACAGAATGTTGGAAATCAGGCACAGTCTGTACTTGCCCCTGAGACTTCCCTCTCTTTGAATTAGCCATTGCTGGCTTCTTGTTCTTTAGCTCCTTGCTGATAGGTGAAGTCTGCTCTCTTCCTACAAGGAAAAACTACCTTCTTTAAAAAATGATTAGGGATACACACGCACACAGACACACACACACACACACACAGACACACACACACACACACACACACACACACACACACACACACACAAAGACAAAAAGTGAATTTTCTACCCTGCAATACATTGCTGAATGCATTTTGTTACATATTTTTAAAAAGTGTTTCTGTTAAGGATATCCACTTGTTATTTTTATTTCATGTAGAATTATCTTATTGCCTTTATAGATTTCTGCAAATGAATAATTTACTATCTTTAACTGTTCTAACATGGTAACAAAGCAAGGAAGTTTTATTTCATGTTTTTGTGTATGTGTTTTCTTTTATTGGCCTACTATCTTTTTGTTTTCACTTAAGTTTCCTTTAATCTTTGTTTATCTTGATAACTCCTTTGAAAGATAATCTTAGGATTAGGAAGTGACAGAGATCTGAAAATGGGAAGCAGTCTTTCAACAGACAAGCAGGCCCTAACTCTATACTCTAAAAAAGTTTAACATGAACCTTTTGAAAGGCTAATTTTCTTTTGTGCCTATTTTTTTTTTACTTATGAGCACACATTCCTGCTGGAAGTATGTAAATCTAAGGATTCTTCATTAGAACTATATTCTTGGTGCCATATTGACAATATCTATATTTTTGCTATTGTAAAACAGATACAATGAGATTATTAGAAGAATCACATTGATATGCTACATTACAGGTGATAAAGGAAATAGGAGGTATCAGTTCTCTAGGGGACATTTAATTGTGATCTTTCCTTAGGGTTTCCCTTCCCTTTAGCAGTTGTCCACTGGGATCCTTCCAGTGTTTTTTGTTTATCTTTTTACCTTCCTAGTGGAACCTGGCTCCCTTGTGTAGAGCAGGGAATGAGTCTAATGAGCATAAGGTTTATGGCTTCAATAGTAATGTTTAAAATTCTAGTCCTAGTCTAGCTCTAATGTTAGTTTATGGCCCCAGTCAACTGCTAATGATATGACTATGGCTATTCCTAATCATACTTACTGTATGCTATTGAGGGAAGATTACTGAATGTAACACAATTATTTTACTAATGCTAACTCTAGAAAGTCAAGAGAAATTTCCAGTGACCTTCTGTATGATTCAATGAATTCCTGTAATTATGGTATATAGGACTTGATCTGCTTTTGATTAAAAAACATTGCTACCCAAAACTACCAAATCATGACATCTACATAGGGGTATCTCATGAATATCTGCTTGTCTTATTAACTCTCTTTTGCTATTAGCTAATAAGTAAACTCTCTCACTGTTTTAATTCCTTTACTTTTTAAAATAATGTGATACTTACGTGATTAACGTTTAATGTCTGTACCCTCTGTGGTATATGACTTCTGTCTTTCAGGTCCCTTTGGTAAACTTGCCAGGCTGTTTCTGATTTCATGAAGCTGAAACAGATATTTGGCTAAATGCTTTTAGTCCAAAAGCCTGGGGAGCACTCTGAAAAAGTGACTGTATCCACATACCAGAGTTTAGAGAGAGAGAGAGAGAGAGAGAGAGAGAGAGAGAGAGGGAGAGAGATTTTTTTCTATTTGTTAAGATATGTTTGCAGGCTATTTTACCCTCCCTACATAAATAGGGTATGGGAATTCTAGGGAGCTTCTAACAGTTTTCTTGAGTACTGATTTTGACTGTTTATTATTTTCTCCAAAGGAGAGATTGTCAGTTTATTATAGATAGAAAAGAAGTTACAACTGGTGGCCATAAATATCATTCCTGACCCTTATTAATTTGCTGTATTTTATTTAGAGTAAGATTTGAATACCTAATGGCTCTTTGCTTTTTCTTACGGAAATGGAAAAACCAAGTACTGGAAGAAGTGCTTGTATGGAAGATGGGTAATACCTGTTACAAATTGTTCTAAGAAGAAGAAGTTAGAGAGAGAGAAATGAAAGTATGAACTAGTTAATTCATGGACAACATTGTAACAGAGAATAGCTGGTTCTCTGGAATGGTGCAAAAGCAATCTATGTGTAGCACAGATTATTAAACTAGAACTCTAAGTCATCCAACCCTGAGATTCCTGTGCTTCTACCTCTATGTGCTGGAACCACATAGGAGGAATTACTTGGTATATAGTTTGCCACAGCATCTGTTTACTATAATGTTTAAAGGTCATCCAAAATGATACAACTGTAAAAGCATATTGGACATTCAACTTATAGTAAGGACAATTTTAGATCAAGGCCTGAATTTAGAGGAATTTTTACCTTATATTTTTATATTTTTCTTATCTATGAAAATATTTATATTAGTTCAGTATAGTTATATAATTTCATTGGGAAGGATCATTTCTAAAAATTCATTATAATTTTATTTTTCCATTACTGCAATACAAAAAATGACAATGCTGTAGGACAAATTGGAAAGTGAAATAAGGAACATAACTTCCAAAAGTAGAGTGCTACAAACAAATTTAGAGTTTACTGCTCTGGCTGAGATTTCCAAAAGCTTTATAATATGAGCTGAGGTGTATTTTTATTTTAGGCTTAAGTATGAAAAACAATAGGCTTGTGTTATTTTGCCTTTTTTCACAGTGTGGTACTATGAAATTTCATACAACTCTTTTAAAACTTGTGAACATGTAAAAGAATACAAATGACACTCTCTATCTCCCCAAAAGCCTTAGCCATTTTCCTAGATGCAACTGTGACAGTAATAGTGTTGCATGGAAAACTGGGAAGAAGCTTACACTAAAGTGAACTGATCTGTGGTTAGTCTTCTGTCCAGTTTTTTGAACACAGCTCTGAACTCAGTATTTATAGAAAATTTAGTTTTGGGCCATTTAAATGGGAAGATATTATTGATTTAATCAGATGCTCCAAACCAAGGGAGTATTTTTAGTAGTACAAAATATAATCATTTTTGCTAATTCTTCTTCTTTTTCTTTTTTCTGAGACAGAGTCTCACTCTGTCACCCAGGCTAGAGTGCAGTGGTGAGATCTCAGCTCACTGCAACCTCCACCTCCCAGATTCAAGCAATTCTCCTGCCTCAGCCTCCTGAGTAGCTGGGATTACAGGCGTGTGCCACCATGCCTGGCTACTTTTTGTATTTTTAGTAGAGACGGGGTTTCACCATGTTAGCCAGGATGGTCTCGATCTCCTGACCTGTGATTTGCCCACCTTGGCTTCCCAAAGTGCTGGGATTACAGGCATGAGCCACCGTGCCCAGCCTTCATTTTTGCTAATTCTTGTACTCTACTTTGATGTTACATATAGCTTGTTATTTTAGTGATCTGGTTTAACATTTAGTTCATTTGTTCTGTGTTCCAAAGTAAAATTTCTTCATTACTTGGGAGACAATGATAATAGATATCTTTCATTTTCTACCCAGATTATTATTGTTTAGTATACCTTAATTAAAAATACATGAAGCAAATATTGAAAATATATTGTTTTTCACATTGTAAGATATTACCTATAAGTTGATTTTGGAAATAATTACCTATCTAACTTGAATACCATTTACTTAAATAAATAGATAATGAGATGTGTTCTCTAACTAGAGATAGACAATTATGTTTTTCAAAAAGATGAGAAGTATCAAAAAATTACATAACAGTTTGGTAGCATGGTAGGCATCTGGTAGAAGAGAAAGGAAAAACCACTAGGCAGAGGATATAGTGTATATAAAGAAACAGGAGAATGAAAATAATCATGGAACTTTTAGAAACTATGAGGGGATGTTTTTTGAGGTATTGTAGAATATGAAGTTAATAACATAGATAGGGTCTTGGAACATGATGGCCTTAAATGCCACACTGGGAAATGGGACTCTACTGAAAATGATGAAGCATAAATGAATACAGGAAGTTACTGATTAAATTGCATTTAGGGGCAATCATATGCAGTTTCATGAATGAATTAGCGTATAATATGAATGATGGGCAAGAAATCATTTAGTAAATATTCTAATATTTCTGGTGAGAGATTGAGAGATGATGAACAGTTATTACCAAGTCAATGGTAGTGGGATTTTAGAGGAGAGGACTAATGCAAATAAGATTATAAACAGTAAGTATAACCTTAATTGGATTCCCCAAATCATCTGTGCAAGTACAAATAAGGAAAGACACAGCTTAGCATCATCAAATCCTATGACCAAAGTTTGCAGAGTCCAGGAGTCTCAATAAATGTCACTGGTGAAATATAGCTTCTAAAACAGGTTATGTTAACTTAGGTTGCATTGTTATTAATAGAAATATAATTTCTGTAAATTAGCACCATGGTGGTCCGGTATCTGCTGTATTTTAGTCTAGCCACACTTAATGTACTGAATTTTATTCTGGCCCTGCCTTTAGAAAGGATGTCAATATACTGGAATTCATAAAGAAGAGAGGGACTAAATGACTTTGAGTTTTTTGGTATAGAAGTGCAAAGACTCTGAGTAACATACTATCTTCACATATTGGAAGGTATACCAAACAGATTTGATTTTATTACAAGATAATTGCTAGATACTTCCAGAGAGATAGATGTTAGTTTAATAGACATTTCTTAGATGTCTGTCATACACAAGGCACTACATTAAGTGTTACTGATACAAAAATGAAATAAACATGGTCCTTCCCTCAAGTAACTAGCTCAGAGTTTAATGGAATTAAATAATGAAATAATTTTATTTCATTATTTAATGAAATTCATAATGAAATAATGAAATTCATAAGAGGAACATTTTTCCAAAGATAAATTTGTTTTTTAGAGGTTGTAAAAGGTGTTGAGTACAAGACAGGTAGGTGTTTGAACAATTTCTAACATTCTTAAATTGTATTAGTTTGAAGCAGGAATTTCTTTATTTAAAACTTTGGTTTTAAGTTCAGGGATACATGTGCAGGTTTATTATATAGGTAACACAGGGGTTTGTTTTGCAGATTATTTCATCACCCAGGTATTCAGCCTAGTACCCAGTAGCTATTTTTTCTACTCCACTCCTTTTTACCACTCTACCCTCTCTTGTACACACCAGTGTCTGTTGTTCAATTCTTTGTGTTCATGTGTTCTTGTCATTTATCTCTCACTTATAAGTGAGAACATGTGGTATTTGGTTTTCTGTTCCTGCTAGAGTTTGCTAATAGTCTTAGCTCTATCCATGTTCTCACAAAATACATGATATTCTTTTTTATGCCTGCATAATATTCCATGGTGTATATATACCAAATTTTCTTTATCCAGTCTGTCATTGATATGCATTTAGGTTGATTTCATGTCTTTGCTATTGTGAATGGACATTTGTGTGCATGTGTCTTTATGGCAGAATGATTTGTATTCCTCTGGTTATATTCCCAGTAATGGGATTATTGGGTCAAACGGTAGTTCTGCTTTTAGCTCTTTGAGGAGTTGCCATACTGCTTCCCAAAATGGTTGAACTGATTTACACTCCCCAAAATAGTGTGTAATGAGATGTGTTCCCCTTTCTCTGAAACCTCACAACCTCTGTTATTTTTGTTTACTTTTTAATAATAGCCATTCTGACTGGTGTGAAATGGTATCTCATTGTGGTTTTGATTTGTATTTCTCTAATGATCACTGATACTGAGCTTTTTTACATATGCTTGTTGGCCACATGTATGTCTTTTGAAAAATGTCTGTTCATGTCCTTTGCCTACTTTTTTATGGCGTTGTGATATGGTTTGGCTGTGTCCCCACCCAAATTTTATCTTGAATTTCCATGTGTTGTAGGAGGGACCCAATGGGAGGTAATTGGATCATGGGAACAGGTCTTTCTCATGCTAGGGAAAGATAGTGAATATGACTCCAGAGATCTGGGGTTTTAAAAAGGGGAATTTCCCTGCACAAGCTCTCTCTCTTTTTGCCTGCTGCCATCCATATGAGATATGACTTGTTCTTCCTTTAACCATGGCTGGAAGGCCTCCTCAGCCATGTGGGGAGCTGTAAGCCCATTAAACCTCTTTCTTTTGTAAATTGCCCAGTCTCAGATATGTCTTTATCAGCAGCATGAAAACAGACTAACACACTAAATTGGTACCAGTAGAGTGGGGACCTGCTGAAAAGATAACCAAAAATGTGGAAAGAACTTTGGAAATGGGTAATGGGCAGAGGTTGGAACAATTTTGAGGGTCCAGAAGAAGACTGGAAAATGTGGGAAAGTTTGGAACTTTTAGAGACTTGTCGAATGGCTTTGACCAAAAGCCTGATCTCAATATGGACAATAAGGTCCAAGTTGAGGTGGTCTCAAATGGTGATGAGGAACTTGTTGGGAACTGGAGCAAAGGTGATTCTTATTATGTTTTAGCAAAGAGACTGGCGGCATTTTACTCCTCTAGAGGGTTGTGGAACTTTGAACTTCAGAGAAGTGATTTAGGGTATCTGGTGGAAGAAATTTCTAAGCAGCAAAGCATTCAAAGGGCAACTTGGAGACTGTTAAAAGCATTCCATTTTAAAAGGGAAACAGCCTGAAAGTTTGGAAAATTTGCAGCCTAACAATGTGATAGAAAAAAATCCCATTTTCTGAAGAGAAATTCAAGCCAGCTGCAGAAATTTGCATTAGTAATGAGGATCTCAATGTTACTCCCCAAGACAATGGGAAAAATGTCTTCAGGCATGTCAGAGGTTTTCATGGCAGCCCCTCCCATCATAGGTCTGGAAGCCTAGGCAGAGAAATGGTTTTGTGAGTGGGGCCCAAGGTCCCAGTGCTGTGTGCAGCAGTCTAGAGATTTGGTGCCCTACATCCCAACTGCTCCAGCTGTGACTAAAATGGGCCATGGTTACAGCCCATGCCCTTGCTTCAGGGAGTGCCAGCCCCATGCCTTGGCACCTTCTACGTGTTGTTGAGCCTGTGGGTAGACAGAAGTCAACAATTGAGGTTTGGGAACCTCCACCTAGATTTCAGAGGATGAGTAGAAATGCCTGGATGTCCAGGCAGAAGTTTGCTGCAGGGGCAGGACTCTCATGGAGAACCTCTGCTACAGCAGTACAGAAGGGAAATATGGGGTGGAAGCCCCCACAGAGTCTCTACTGGGGCACCACCTAGTGGAGTTGTGAGAAGAGGGCTACCATCTTCCAGACCCCAGAATGGTAGGTCCACCTATAGCTTGCACTGTGCACCTGGAAAAGCCAGAAGACACTCAGTACCAGCCTGTGAGAGCAGCCAGGAGGGACACTGTACCCTGCAAAGCCAAACGGGCTGAGCTGCCTTAGATCATGGGAATCCCCTCTTGCATCAGCATGACCTGGATGTGAGACATGGAGTCAAAGGAGATAATTTTTGAGCTTTAAGATACTGGATTTTGGACTTGTATGGGGTTGTAGCCCCTTTATTTTGGCCACTTTCTTCCATCTGGAATGGCTGTATTTACCCAACGCCTGTACCCCCATTGTATCTAAGAAGTAACTAACTTGCTTTTGATTTTACAGGCTCATAGGTGGAAGGAACTTTCCTTGTCCTAATTGAGACTTTTGACTGTGGACTCTTGAGTTAATGCTGAAATGAGTTAAGACTTGGGGGACTGTTGGGAAGGCATGATTGGTTTTGAAATGTGTGAATATGAGATTTGGGAGGGCCTAGAGGCAGAATGATGTGGTTTGGCAGTGTCCCCACCCAGTTCTCATCTTGTAGCTCCTGTAATTCCCACATGTCATGGGAGGGACCTGGTGGGAGGTAATTGAATCATGGTTGTGGGTCTTTCCCATGCTGTTCACATGATAGTGAATAAGTCTCATGAGATATCATGGTTGTAAAAATGGGAGTTCCCCTGCACATATTCTGTCTTGTCTGCCGCTATGTAAGACATGCCTTTCACCTTCCACCATGATTGTGAGGCCTCCCCAGCCACATGGACTTGGGAGTCTGTTAATCCTCTTTTCCTTTATAACTCACCCAGTCTTCAGTATGTTTTTATCAGCAGCATGAAAATGGACTAATGCATGTTGTCAGAAAGGGGTTCAGCTTCAGTCTTCTGCCTATGGCCAGCCAGTTACCCCAGCATCATTTATTGAATAGGGAGTGCTTTCTCCATGGCTTGTTTCCGCCAGCTTTGTCAAAGATCAGATGGTCGTATGTATGTGGTTTTATTTCTGGGTTCTCTATTCTGTTCCATTTGTCTGTGTGTCTTTTCTTGTCCCTGTCCCATGCTATTTTGGTTACTGTAGCCCCGTAATGTGGTTTGAAGTTGGTAGCATGATGCCTCCTGCTTTGTTCTTTTTGTTTAGGATTACCTTGACTATTCAGGCTCATTTTTGGTTCCATATGAATTTTTACATAGTTTTTTTCTAGTTCTGTGAAGAATGCCAATGGTAGTTTGATGGGAATAGCATTGAATTTTTGAATTTCTTTGAGCAGTATGGCCATTTTAACAATATTGATTCTTCCTATTCATGAACATGGATTTATTTATTTGTGTCCCCTCTTTATTTTTTATTTTAATTAAAAAAAAATTTTCCTTCTCTTATTTTTTTGAGCAGTGGTTTTAGTCTTCCTTGCAGAGAGCTTTCACCTCCCTACTTAGCTGTATTCCTAGGTATTTTATCCTTTTTGTTTCAGCTGTGAATGAGACTGCATTCCTGATTTGGCTCTCACCTTGGCTGTTGTTGGTGTATAGGAAAGCTAGTAATTTTTGTATATTGATTTTGTCTCCTGAAACTTTGCTGAAGTTGTTGATCAGCTTAAGAAACTTTTCGGCTGAGACAGTGTGGTTTTCTAGCTATAGAATCTAGAAATCACAGGGATAGTTTGCCAACCATTTCAATGCCGTTTATTTCTTTCTCTTGCCTGATTACCTTGGCCAGAACTTCCATTACTATGTAGAATAGGAGTGGTGAGAGAGGGCATCCTTGTTTTGTGCCATTTTTTGGGGGGAATGCTTTCAGCTTTTGCCCATTTAGTATGATGTTTGCTGTGAGTTTGTCATACGTGAGTCTTATTTTTTTTGAGATATCTTCCTTCAATACCTAGTTCATTGAGTTTTTAACATGAATGGATGTTGAATTTTATTGTAAGTGTTTTCTGCACCTACTGAGATAATCATGTGTGTGTGTGTGTGTGTTTTCAGAGGCAGAGTTTCACTATGTTGGCCAGGCTGGTCTTGAACTCCTGACCTTGTGATCTGCCTGTCTTGGCCTCCCAAAGTGCTGGGATTACAGGCATGAGCCACCAACCCTGACCAATTGTGGTTTTTGTCTTTAGTTCTGTTTATATGATGAATTACATTTACTGATTTGCACATGTTGAACCAACCTTGCATCCTGGGAATTAAGCCTACTTGATCATAGTGAATAAGCTTTTTGACATGCTGTTCAATTTGGTTTGCCAGTATTTTGTTGAGGATTTTTGTTTCAATGTTCATCAATAATATTGGCCTGAAGTTTTCTTTTTTTGTTGTCTCTCTTCCAGGTTATGGTATCAGGATGAGGCTGGCCTTGTAGAGTGCATAAAGGAGGAATCCCTCCTTTTCAATTTTTGGAATAGTTTCAGTAGGAAAGATACAAGCTCTTCTTAGTACATGTGGTAGAATTCAGCTGTGAATCCTCTGGTCCTGGGCTTTTTTTTTTGGTGGCAGGGGAGATTGGTAAATGGTAGTACTCAATTTCAGTACTCACTATTGGTCTGCTTGGGGATTCAGTTTCTTCCTAGTTTAGTCTTGGGAGGGTATATGTGTCCAGAAACATATCTATTAGTTCTAGATATTCTAGTTAATGTGCATAGAGATGTTTATAATATTCTGTGATGGTTATTTGTATTTCTGTGGGTTGAGTGGCAATATCCTCATTGTCTCTGATTGTGCTTATTTGAATCTTCTTTTTTTTTCTTCTTTATTATGTAGTTAACAGTCTATTGCATTAATTTTTTTTCAGAAAAGAAGCTTCTATATTTGTTTATCATTTGAATTTTTGGGGGGTCTTTATCTCCTTCAGTTCAGCTCTGATTTTGTTTTTTTCTTGTCTTCTTCCAGCTTTGGGATTTGTTTGCTCTTGGTTCTCTAGTTCTTTTAGCTGTGATGTTAGATTGTTAAACTGAGATATTTGTAAGTTTTTGATGTGGGTATTTAGTGCTAAAAATGTTCCATTTAACCCTGCCTTAGCCATGTCCCAGAGCTTCTGGTATGTTGTACTTTTATAGTTAGTTCTTGTTGAATAGAAATAAGAGAAATAAGATCTTTTTTCAGACAAGCAAAGGCTGAGAGAATTTGTTACCGCCAGACCTGCCTTACAAGAGCTGCTGATGGAAGCACTAAATATGTAAAGAAAAGACCATTAGCAGACACTACAAAGCACACAGAAGTACATAGACCAGGTATACTATAAAGCAACCACATAAAAAAGTCTGTAAATAACCAGTTGATAAAGGGTGCAAATACAGTCTTTACCATTGTGTAATGCCCATCTTTGTATTTTTTTAAAAATCTTTGTTGTTTTAAAGTCTATTTTGTCAGAAAGCACCCCTGCTCTTTTCTGTTTTTCATTTGCTTGGTAGATTTTCCTCCATCCCTTTATTTTGTGCCTATGTGTGACATTGCATGTGAGATGGGTCTCTTAAAGACACCATACCAATGACTCTTGGTCCTTTATCCAGCTTTCCACTCTGTGTCTTTTATTTAAGGCATTAAGCCCATTTACATTTAAGGTGAGTATTGAAAATGTGTTGATTTGTTCCTGTCCTCATGATGTTAGCTGGTTATTGCAGACTTGTTTATGTGGTTGCTTTATAGTGTACCTGGTCTGTGTACTTCAGTGTGTTTTGCAGTGGCTGCTAATGTTCTCTCCTTTCCATATTTAGTGCTCCCTCCAGGAGCTCTTGTAAGGCAGGTTTGGTAGTAATGAAGTCCCTCAGCATTTGCTTGTCTGGAAAGGATCTTATTTCTCCTTCACTTATAAAGCTTAGTTTGGCCAGATATGAAATTTTGAGTTGTAATTTTTTTTCTTTAAGAATGTTGAAAACGATGAGTTTGTGTCCTTTGTAGGGACATGGATGAACCTGGAAACCATCATTCTCAGCAAACTGACACAAGAACACAAAATCAAACACCGCATGTTCTCACTCATAGGCGGGTGTTGAACAGTGAGAACACATAGACACAGGGAGGGGAGCACTATACACTGGGGTCTGTTGGGGGAAAGTAGGGGAGGGACAGTCGGGGGTGGGGAGTTGGGGGGAGACAGCATGGGGAGAAATGCCAGATATAGGTGAAGGGGAGGAAGGCAACAAATGACACTGCCACATGTGTACCTATGCAACAATATTGCATGTTCTTCACATGTACCCCAAAACCTAAAATGCAATAAAAAATAAAATAAAAAAAATGTTGAAATATTGGCCCGCTAGTCTCTTTTGGCTTATAGGGTTTCCAATGAAACTTTCACTGTTAGTCTGATGGGCCCTCTGTAGGTGACCTGGCCTTTATTTCTCACTGCCCTTAACATTTTTTCTTTTTCATTTCAACCCTGGAGAGCTGAAGCCAACTGGGGTGGAAGTGGACCCCAGCACAGCACAATTTCTCTATGAAAGTGTGACCAGACTGTTTCTTTTAGCAGTTCCCCAATCCTATTTCTCCTGACTAGGTGAGACCTCCCAACTGGAGTCCTCAGTCTCCTCTTACAGGTACGTTTGGGCTGGCAACAACAGGTCCATACCTCCTTGGTACAGAGCTCTTAGAGGAAGGGGAAGGCTACCATCTTTCATGTTTCTCAGCCTTCACTGCTGATACCTCCAGGTACCTAAAAATTCGAGGTGCCTAGGGACTAGACCAAATGAACTTCCAGCAAACCACAGCAGCCATATGGAAAAATGGCCAATTTGTATTAAAAAAAAACCCAAAGGTCAGCAACCTGAATGATTGAAGGTGGATAAGCCCACAAAGATGAGAAAGATTCAGTGAAAGACACTGAAAGCTAAAAAAACCTAGAGTGCCCTCTTTCTTTCAAATGACTCTATCACCTCTCCAGCAAGGGTTCAAAACTGGGCTGAGGCTGAGATGACTGAAATGACGGAAATAGAATTCAGAATATGGGTATAAACGAACTTCACCGAGCTAAAGGAGTATATTGGAAGTGAATGCAAGGAAACTAAATATCATGATAAAACATTGCAGGAGCCAACAGATAAAATCTCCAGTGTAGAGAAGAATGTAACCAACCCAACAGAGCTGAAAAACACACTATAAGAATTCCATAATGCAATCACAAGTATTAATAGTGGAATAGAACAGGCATATTAAAGAATCTCAGAACTTAAAGACTGTCTCTCTGAAATAAGTCAGGCAGATAAGAACAGAGAAAAAAGAATGAAAAGGAATGAAGAAACCCTTGAAAAAAACATGGGAATTTACAACTGATTTATATCTGAAAATGTTGGGGAGAATGGAACCAATTTGGAAAACATATCTCAGGATATCTTCCATGAGAATTTTCCCAACCTAGCTAGACAGTGCAGTGTTTAAATTCAGTAAATTCAGAGAACCCCAGTTAAATATCCTTAAGATATATAATTTTACTTTTTTCTTTAAAAAACCTTATATATCAATAGAATATACTAACTGTTCTAAGTTGCTTTACAAATATTTATTCTTTAAGAATCCTGTGAGATTGGTAAAATTATTTTATCCCTTTTGCAAATGAAGATCATCACACAGAATTAAGTAAGATGCCCAAGGTAATAGCTAGTAAGTGGCATAGGTAGGATTTTTCTGCCTCTAGTTCTTGAGTAATAGCATCATAAACCTTTTCTGGAATTAACTTACAATTTCCTAATAGTTGATTAATAGCTGTTTCTCAAGAAAGCATAGTATAAGTTAAGTAAAATTAGGCTTTAGAGAACATTTTAAAAGAGCATTCTATCCTAGACAATTTCTCTGATGTTTGAGTATCTTCATTCAGACATCCTATAGCAAGACTCTCAAGCAGGACCTGAGGTGTTAATGAAAAAAGAGTGCATTGAAAGTGAGTTGAAGTTTAAGATGTTAAATATTATGTTACATTGATTTTACCATAATAATGAAGGTGATTTCGAAAAGAGAAATGAAAACATTTAATATACTGGGCTATATGAATGTTTTTCTCTTTTTTTCCTTAAGAGATAAGATTCTTACTCTGTCACCCAGTCTGAAGTGCAGTGTTGACTGTGGTGACACAATCATAGATCACTGCAACCTCAAACTGCTGGACTTAAGTGGTCTTTCCACCTCAGCTTCCTGGGTAACTAGGACTATAGGCACATGCCACGACACTTAACAAATTTTTAAATTTTCCTTAGAGATGGGGTCTTGCTATGGTGCATAGACTGCTCTCAAACTCCTGGCCTCAAGTGATCCTACAACTTCCATTTCCCAAAGCGCTGGGATTATGTGTGTCAGCCACTATACCCAGCCAAAGGTTTTTTTTGTTTTGTTTTGTTTTGTTTTTAACAAAGATTGATAGCTACAGGCCCAAATTTCAGAAACATCACATATTTCTTTTTGGTGCTTTTCTGATTGAGTTTTAATATATCTTTGTAGCCTACTGTCCTAGATAAATGGGTGTAATTCAATTCTAATTTAATTGTTTCCTTTCCATTGTTTAGTCTATTTTATTATCATGTGTACAGCTTTAGAATAATATGAGCTCCTGAAGTTCACTGCTTTCAATTTAGTTCAATAAACATTTATTGAGTATCTAATATGTACTCAATGATTTGCCACATGGTGAGGTTATAAAAATGAGATTTCTTCTCTGGGGAAGAATATAGTGACACGATGTGAAATATTGCAAATTTAATCACATGAATTGCATTAACAGTCTGGCTGTCCTAAAAATGTTCTCTAGGAATAATTCATAACTAAAATAAATAAATGATTTTAATATATTGCTAAATAGAGTTACTGTAGGTTTAATTATTTGCTGTCATTAAAGACTTAGCATAATCTGATCCAGTTTTTGTTCTTATATCCATATTAGATAAGAGCAAATTGTTAATTCAGTGTTCATATGAGAGGAGTTAATATGCAGAAAAATTTATTGAAAAAGTTAGCTATCAAAATAATTGTTTAAAATTTAGCTGGGAACTGGTTGGAACCTACTGCAGCTCAGCAAAGCTGCTATAGCCAGATTGCCTCTCTAGATTCCTCCTCTCTGTGCAGGGCATCTCTGAAAGAGAGGCAGCAGCTCCAGTCAGGGGCATATAGATAAAACTCCCATGTCTCCTAGTACAGAGCACCTGGAGAAAGGGGTGGCGGTAGGCACAGCTTCAGCAGACTTAAACATTCCTGCCTGCTGGCTCTGAAGAGAGCAGCAGATCTCCCAACAAAGCATTCAAGCTCTGCTAAGGGGCAGACTACCTTCTAAAGTGGGTCCCTGACCCCCGTGCTTCCTGACTGGGAGACATCTCACAGCAGGGGTGAACAGACACTTCATACAGGAGAGCTCCATCCAGCTGGCATCTGGCAGATGCCCCCCTGGGACAAAGCTTCCAGAGGAAGGAGCAGGTAGCAATCTTTGCTGTTCTGCAGCCTCTGCTGGTGATACTTAGGCACACAGGGTCTGGAGTGGACTTCCAGCAAACTCCAGCAGACCAGCAGAAGAGGGGCCTGACTGTTAGAAGTAAAACTAACAAACAGAATGCAATAACATCAACATCAACAAAAAGGACACCGATGGAGAACCTCATCTAAAGGTCATCAGCATCAGAGATCAAAGGTAGATAAATCCACGAAGATGAGGAAAACCAGTGCAAAAATGCTGAAATCAGAATGACTCTTTTCCTCCAAAGGATCACAATTCCTTGCCAGCAAGGGAAGAAAACTGGACAGAGAATGAGTTTGGCAAATTGACAGAAGTAGGCTTCAGAAGATGGGTAGTAACAAACTCCTCTGAGGTAAAGGAGCATGTTCTAACCCAATGCAAGTGAGCTAAGAACCTTGATAAAAGGTTACAGGAACTGCTAACTAGAATAACCAGTTTAGTAAAGACCATAAATGACTCAGTGGAGCTGAGAAACACAGAACAAGAACTTTGTGAAGCATACACAAGTATCAGTAGTCAAATTGATCAAATGGAAGAAAGGATATCAGATATTGAAGATCAACTTAATGAAATGAAGCATGAAGAGAAGATTAGAGAAAAAAATAAAAATAAAAAGGAATGAACAAAGCCTCCAAGAAATACAGGGCTATGTGGAAAGACCAAACCTACAATTGATTGGTATACCTGAAAGTGACAGGGAGAATGGAACCAAGTTGGAAAGCATGCTTCAGGATATTATCCAGGAGAACTTTCCCAATCTATCAAGACAGGCCAACATTCAAATTCAAGAAATACAGAGAACACCAGAAAGATACTCCTTGAGAAGAGGAACCCCAAGACCCATAATTGTCAATTCACCAAGGTTGAAGTCAAGGGAAAAATATTAAGGGCAGACAGAGAGAAAGGTTGGGTTACCTAAAAAAGGGAAGCCCATTGGACTAACAGCAGATTTCTATGGAGAAATCTGACAAGCCAGAGGAGAGTGGGGGCCAATATTTAACATTCTTAAAGAAAAGAATTTTCAACTCAGAACTTCATATCCAGCCAAACTAAGCTTCATAAACGAAGGAGAAATAAAATCCTTTACAAACAAGCAAATGCTGAGGGATTTTTTCACCACCAGGCCTGCCTTACAAGAGCTCCTGAAGGATGCATTAAATATGGACAGGAAAAACCAGTACCAACCACTGCAAAAACATACCAAAATGTAAAGACCATCGACACTATGAAGAACTACAGCTAATATGCAAAATAACCAGCTAGTATCATAATGACAGGATCTGGTTCACACATAACAATATTAACCTTAAATGTAAATGGGCTGAATGCCCCAATTAAAAGACATAGATGGGCAAATTGGATAAAGAGTCAAGATCCATCAGTGTGCTGTATTCAGGAGACCCATCTCACATGCAAAGACAGACATAGGCTCAAAATAAAGGGATGGAGAAAGATTTACAAAGCAAATGGAAAGCAAAAAAAGCAGAGTTGCAATCTTAGTCTCTGATGAAAAGGCTTTTAAACCAACAAAGATTTAAAAAGACAGAGAAGGGCATTACATAATGGTAAAGGGATTAATGCAACAAGAAGAGCTATCCTAAATATATATGCACCAATGCAGGACCACACAGATTCATAAAGCAAGTTCTTAGAGACCTACAAAGAGACTTAGACTCCCACACAATTATAGTGGGAGACTTTAACACCCCACTGTCAATATTAGATAGATCAACGAGAAGAAACTTAACAAGGATATTCTGGACTTGAGCTTATCTCTGGACCAACTGGACCTAATAGACGTTTACAGACCTTGCTACCACAAATCAATAGAATATGCATTTTTTTTCAGCACTACATATCACTTATTCTGAAATTGACCACATATGTGGAAGTAAAACACTTCTCAGCAAATGCAGAAGAACGGAAATCATAACAGTCTCTCAGACCACATCGCAATCAAATTAGAACTCAGGATTAAGAAACTCACTCAAAACTGCACAACTATGTGGAAACTGAACAACCTGCTCCTGAATGACTACTGAGTAAATAACAAAATTAAGGCAGAAATAAATAAGTTCTTTGAAACTTTTTAGATGAGAAGAAGCTATTGTATGCATCAGTAGTTTATTTTTCCTGTCTTATAAAACTCTGTAAGTAATATGATGAAAAGATGTAGTTTTAGATTTCTTGTGTCTTTAGTTGTATTTGGCTTTTAAAGCATTTATATTATTACATACTATCGAAATTTTGTCCTTCAAAATAATCTTCTTGGAAAGCTATACAGTTTTCCCCATAACAATATATTTAGAGCTACTGTATAGATCTTTATGTTTTGTGATGAAAATTTATCATCTTAAATAGTGTCATTTCCCTTAATTATTCCTTCATCCAAGAAATATTTGTTAAATGCCCACAGAATGCAAGAGACTATGCTAAAGCAGTCTCCCATCTTTTTTGTCATTCTTGACTCTCGCGCAGGGTTCCTCACCTTTGGCACTATTGACATGTTGGGATGATCAGTTCTTTGTTGTGGGGCTGTTCTATGCACTTTAGGATATTTAGCTACATTCTTGGCCTTTACTGATTCAGTGCCAGTAGTGTTGCCCACCTCACAAATTGTGACAACCAAAACTGTTTCCAGGCATTGCCCAATGTCCCTTGAAGAGAAAAATTATTCCCAGTTGAGAATCACTTTTTGTGCCTGAATTAGAACATTAAACAATTTCAGATAGTTAAGTAATTGCTAACATTGAAATTAATAAAATAATGGTTGTGAAAGCTGTTCTAAAAGGGAATTCCAAGAGTATTTCAGAGAGTGATTATCATTAATGTCTTATCTGCTTTGATTATCTAAATTCTGATATTTGTATTAAACAAATCAAACCACTTTCTGTTTATATTTAGTCATTAGTTGTTCTTGGTAAAAGGAGACCTGTTTGCTTTGAGCAGGACTTATTTAATCATCTTGAAATCATCTTCAACTTAAAAAAAATGTTTCAGTTATCTTTCAATATCTTCATATTTTTATTTTTCTTTTCTATTTTGGATAGCAATGGCTAACCTAATGGCAGGGTTAGTCCATTGAAAACAATTGGTGCTCATTTGATAAAAAGTGTCCAGGATAATTTTAGGCATCAAATGCAAACATCAGGATATGTGACTCCCACGATGACTTTCAGAAAAGTTTTAGAATATTGACAGTGTCATAGGATCAACTGAAAGGTAAAGATAATTTGTTTGCTTGTACCTTAAAAGAGCTAAATTAATGAAAATGTCTTAGAACACTTGAAGTTTGACATAAAATTTAAATATTATCACAAATTAAAAGATCTATTATTTGATCTTTCATCTGCTTTCATCATTTACTTTAAATTGTCAGAAATTTATGTAAAAACTGGAATTCTAGGAGTTCTAGGAAAGATAACTGATTGAGCTGATTGCTTTCCTGAAACACTCTCTGAAAAGGACAAAAAGAACCAAGATATAGTTGTAAGCTTTAGCCATAAATGATACAAGAGCAGTGACATTTGCTCCATTATACTTACGGCAAAGATTATTTTCTAGATATTGTTGTCATGGGATCTTTGGGGTGTTGCTTTTCTGACTGGAAACCTGTGGCCAGTGGCACCTTTGCCCAAGTTTTACTTGGGCCTGCTGGGCTCGTTCCACCCACTCAGCCTGGTAGGCTGTGCTCACTTCATGCTACCAGCCTGGATCCCATGCCTGCCTCCAAGGGAGACCGCAAGCCAAGTGTGGAGCAGGGAAGAGTGTATGAGTGAGCATGGGGTCCAGCTACTGTGCAGTCAGACTTGTCTACTGCTGCCACAGGGCAGGCAGCCCCAGGTGCTGACATGGTCTCCAGCTCTCTGCAAGGGTGCAGCTGGACTTGGTGTAAGGCAAGCAGCTTCCCCAGCTGGTACTAGGGAATGCGGTGGTACCCAGAAGCTTGTAGACACCATGAACCACAGGACCCCAAAGAGGGAGTCACAACCCTGGCTCTGGGAGCTCCCAGGTCTGGTTTCCCCAAAGGGCCACAGCTCTTGTCTCCTCTTTGCTTGGAACGTGGCAAACAAGGGGCATGTTTCAGCCCTTAGTATTAAAGCACTTTTAGCCCTGCCATTTGGTGGGTTCCAAGTTCTTGTCCTGTGACCAGCAAGAATGAGGTACACAGACAAATGAAGGATGACCAAGAGGAAGAGGAGCTTTTCGGAGTGATAGAACAGCTCAGAGGAGGTCCACAGGGTACAGCTGATTTCCATAGCCATGGTGACCTGTGGAGTGTTCGGCTCCTAGGAGAGGTATCGCCTCTTTGCAGGCAGGTCATCCCAATACGTTTCAGCTCCCAACAGAGAGGGTAACTCCTCTCTTAAGTTGGTTGTCCCATTGTAGGTGCAGCCTCACCAGGGACTCACCGTCTTCCACCCAGGAACCTCTCTGCACCCTGCTGCTGACCATGGTGCCCAGGCTGCTTAGGCTGCTCAGGCCAAGGGTCCCCTGCAAGTCAGTGCTGAGTTCATCTCAACCCCTGCTCAAGTTCCCCGCAATGCTTGTTGGTGCTCAAAGTCCAGAGGGGCTGAGGCGGCAGGGGGCTGGCATGTCAGTGCTGTCTCAAGCATGCACACATCCTAGTGGGCTATGACAGTGCCTGCGCTTAGCCCCAATTCCGCTCTAAAATGGGAGTGGGCACCAGGAATGGAGAGAGGCCAGGCAATGGGAGCAGACACCCCTGAGGCTGTGGGGGAAATGGGGGCCTTCCTGGGCCCCCAAGAGTGCAGAGTGCAGAGACACCCAGGTCCTGCGCTTATGAGGGTGGGTCTCCTGTCTGCTCTGTGGAGCATGCTGTCAGCTCTGGCCATGCCTCCTTTCAGCCTGGGACAGGGTCTCAAAGTCCTCACTGGGCACCTCTCTGCCTATCCCTCTGTGCCCGACTTTGCTGCTCCCCTGCCAGCAGGTGTCTTGGCCAGGCCCATCACTGTGGCCAGCGGGGCAGCTGGCTCCAGGGGGCTCCCACTTGTTCTTTGCTCCTTCAGGTTCTGTGAAGCATGGTACTGTCCCAGGCCCAGCTCTGCCAACCCCGTTCTCCCTCCCTGTGGTGACAACTGGTAATGAGAGTCTGGAGTGGCGGAGGGTCTGGAGTGGTGGAGGCTCTGGGCCTAGGAGCCTGTCCCATCCAGCTGCACTAGGGTGGTGGCAGTGCAGTTGGCTGCCTCAGGGATGTGGGGCACAGGGGATCCACTGCTGCCATTGCTGCCCCCGCAGCCACTCCTGCCACCACAGCTTGCACCTCCTCCCTGCAGCTGGAGTGGTGGCAGAGGCCATCATTGATAATATTTGAACTAAATTAAAGTTAGATGTCAAATGCTGATACATGTGTTCCTAAATTCAGAAAGAACTTACCAGTAAAACTTAACTGGGAAATAAGAGCACTAGGGATATGAGTGGCAAATAGCAAATTGGGACTAATAGGAGAGTTGGGGTCTGATGGAGGATCATGTTGTATTCTCTATTTTTCTTATCCTAATACCCGCCTGTGGAAAAATCCTTCCAATGGTGCTGCTCTCTCTGTAATGGGCAATGCCTAACATCTAAGAAAACTACCCTATGGAACATGGCATGGTCTCAGGGCAAACGAGTCATCCAATTTGATAGAAAAATATTTGGAGACACTATATTTGACTTTAGGTCATCCTTGCTATATGCACTCTTTTCTACTTCCCTCTACCTCCTTTTGAGAGCATCTGAAGGATGAACAGATGTTATATCCAATCAGTTCTAGCTTTGCAGCTCACGTTGTAGAAGTATATTTGAAAAGTTACTTGATAAGTAGAGAAATTCAACCACACTAATCATAACAAATAGCAGATATACTTAAACTCTCCTCTTCTAATATAAATGACAGCTTCAGACCAGTATACGAGTACTACCAAAAAGAAATAAGATAAATGGAAACACAAAGGCAAATAAGGAAAATATTTTGAAAAAAGAACTGGTTGGGAGAATGAACATTTTAAGAAAAATTTTCAACAGGAGATAAAATTATCATAGGCTTTATGATAAGAGATCAAGGAAGAGATTTAAGAGATCAAGATATAGATAAAAGGATACTAAGTAAGGTTAGAAGAGAGTTGGCAGACGGGGATGAGCAAAGCTATCAAAAATAATTAAAACCACATTAGATCCAGGAAGATGTAGAGTGAATAATGTAGCAGATGTTCTTAATGAGTTGGAGGAAATAGTTCAGAAAAAATCACACAAAATGTAGTGAGGTAGAAATTAAAAACTACTTGGTGGAAATGTTATCGATATAGAGGGAAAAGCTATCCCTGAAATTAAAACTGCAATCTATAGATTCAGAGGGTTTACTAAATACCAGGAAAACGTAACAAAGACTGAAAGACAGACTTTTAAGATTTAAAACATTTCATAAGCATGACTAGACTAAGAAAAACATCACCTACAATGTTTTTAAAAATCAAGTTGGGCTCATATTTTCTTCTAAGACTTCAAGTGATGGTATAATATCTATAGAGTATTGAAGAAAAATAGGTGAAATTTTAAAAAGTAAGAAATTAGAGCTTTTATGATCTGTTTCTAAAAACTTATATAGAAGGTAAAGGAATAGAAGGAATGCATAAATGGCAAAATTACCATCTAGCAGGATTGGTGATGAACATGTTAAATATGAAATCAGATAGACTAGGAAAAAGGGATGTAATACTGGGATTCTTAAATAGAAGATAAATAATAATTTGATGATAATTAACTGAGACAAAAAGTTCAGAAAGAACTGTCAATATGTAGATTTGGAGAGAGGGGTTGGAGGGAAGATCATATTAATATGCTGATTGCTTCATCTTTCTTAGGACAGTTTGTTTTTGATGTATATAAATGGAAAAATGTGGGTTAAGCATACTATTGTATTTAATCAATTCTAAGAAACATTTCTGAAATTAGAATATGTCTTCCAATCAGTAATAACATAGTCATAATTGGTACCATATTTTCTTTCAAGATCATTTAAAAATAACATAGCATCTTATAGTTAATGACATTTTAGAGTGCTTTAAATATAGATTTTAAATACATAAAGTCATCACTAATAGACCTAAAACCTGACAATTACATGTATTTTCTAAGTTAATAATCGAAGGGAAGAAGGGAAAATTTCAAAACTAATAAAATCCAGTCCATAAAGCAAAAGTTAGAAAACAAAATAAACAGTAGATAAGGAGGCAATAGAAAATAAGAATTAAGAACTCAAAATGTGAAGTCAGAATAACTTGTGTTCAAATTGTGATGCTATGTTCTCACTTATAAGTGGGAGCTAAATGTTGAGAACACATGGACACACAGAGGAGACCAACACACATTGGGGCCCATAAGAGGGAGGAGGATAGGAGGAGGGAGAGATTCAGGAAAAATAACTAATGGGTACTAGGCTTAACACCTGGGTGATGAAATAATCTGTACAACAAACCCCCATGACACAAGTTTACCTATGTAACAAACCTGCACATTTACCCCTGAACTTAAAAGTTAAAAGTGTGATGCTATCAAATATGGAGATATAGTCAACAAATTATCTGTGTATCAGTAATCCTGACAATTAGATATGTTTCTATTTGATAATTGTTTAATCATAAAAGTAGTCATATTAATAGACTTGAAGAAGTCAAATAGAGCTATAATTAGAGTCATATTTCAAGGAAAATTTATAACCTCAATTTTTCTAGTTATAATCTAGTAAGAATGTAAAACAAGTAAGTTTTTAAAAAATCAGCAAGAAAAGGAAAGCAACAGAAATTGATAGTAAAAACTATTAATCTATGATTAAATATCAACTTACTATATTTAAGAACTTGTTCTCTGATATAAAAGTCAGTAGTAGTTGGGGAAATGAAGAAAGCTGAAAATACACAAAATTATGGATAAAAATTGGGAGATGACTTAAAATACAGAGCAAATTTAAAGAATGCCACAATTTTGCACAAGTTTTATATGTACTAAAATTTGAAAATGTGGATGCAGTAGATGACTTTCTAGGGAATTTAAAACTGATTTAAATGGAGATAGAAAAATCTAATCGGAAAAAAGCATAATGGAAAGAGTAAAAGAGTCAAGAAGCTTATCTCCCTCTACCTATTAATTACATCCTCTGGATGGCTTCACAGATGAATTTTGTGTAAATTATCAAGAAATGTGTAATATTAACTTACGACATATTAAAACTGTCCCCCAATCATCAATATAGACGGCAAAAATACCAGTTACATTTATTAGACAATGTAATATTGATACAAAAAACCTGACATTGAAAAGACAAAAACAATCTGCAGGTCATTCTTGCACAATATTGATGAGAATCATCTTAGAAAATGCAGCAAATCCAATTCAGCAGTGTATTAAAAGAATATATTCTTCTGCCAAAAGAGGTTCATTCCAGGAATGCTGAGTTACTTCAATAAAATTCTCAGCAATGTGTAATGAAGAAATAAATAGATTAAATTTTGAATGCATAAAAAATATTTGATATTATTGAATATATATAACCTGAAATCGATAAACAATTTCTTTTAATAAGTGTGTGTGTTCATGTGTATGTTTGCGTGTGTGTATGTGTGTGTGCTTGTGTGTGTGTGTATGCTTGCATGCACAGGGTTGCATGCATGTATGTGTGAGTAGATGTCTGTGGGACAAAACAAAGATTGTTTCCTAGTACCACTATTATTTAATATTTTTCACTAGAGGTGCTAGCTAAAGCAGTTATGTAAAAGCATAAAGTTATAAATGTTGGGAAAAGAAGAGAAAATTATTACTTGCCAATTATATGATTCTATATCTGGAATGCCATGAAACTTAACTAGAGAACAATTTGCAACATAAAAATACATTATTTAACAAATTCTTAATTTTTAATTTTCTTATATATGAATCAAAACCCATAAAATGTAATGGGTGAAAATATCACATTCATAATAGCAACAAAAATATTAGAACATTTATGAATAAACACAAAGTATGTGAATGCTATGTTGGAGAATTTCTAAAATGCTACAGAGTATCATAAAACAGTCTTTTCATATGTGGCAAGATATTTGTAAAATGTTAATTAGTCATTAGTACAATGCAGCCCAATAAAAATTCTCCTGAAATTTGCTTTGGAATTTATTAAAAGTAAGTGAAATTTATCTGGAAATTAGAATGTGACAAAAAGGAACGATAATAAAATTATTTTAAAAATAAAGAAAAGACACTTTTCTCAACCTAATTTGGAAGATTAGTATCGTGCAAAATTTTGGCATTCAGAAGAATATAAAGAATGTATAGTTCCATGGAATAGAATAGATAATCTATAAATAAACTTGAGTCTAGTTGGGAATTTAGTATATGTAAAGATATTTCAGATCACTGGGAACAAGGATGGGTTATAGAATAATTAATGTTATAATAATAGAATGAAGATGGAGAAAAAATGAATTCCTTTTAGTGTCCTTACACCAAAGACTTAAATATGTTCTTTAAAAAAATCATAAAGTACTACAAGAAAACATAGTGGGTATTTTCTAAGCGTGGTACAAAATTCAGGAGCCATGAAGGGAAAATGTGTTAAATTTGATTATGAAGACTCTTAGTACTTATCTGTCAAAATCACCATTAACAGTCAAAAGTCAAAGCAGGGCAAACTGGGCTAATTTCTTAATAAACACTATACTTTATATATAAATTAAAATAATACCAGCTAAAAATATATAAGATCAAGATAATAGTGCACACATGTCCAAATATTCTTTCATCCTGAATTCCATAAAATGATAGAGCAGATCCCTTTTTTAATGGAAACAAATTAATAAGAAATAAGAAAGGAAGTCATTGGCATATCAGAGATTAAGGGATTTCTGAATACCAAAAATAAACTATATTAGTTTATTTGGAAAAACAATACTATAGCAAACCATCCTCTAAAGATCAGGTAGTAAATTGCTCTGATACCACTTTACTAAGCCCAGAATCATTGTGTTCACTTCTTATTCTCTTATTTCACTGCTGGATAGCTCAATTGCTAGATGAACAGGATAAGTGTATTGAGAACTATCTCAGCAGAAAGCTCCCTGGATTTCTGCAGACTCCAGCCTGTTTGCATAGTGCTCCAGGAGGAGCCCTTGGTTTCTTCTCTGCATTGATATCAATGAACAGAACTGGCATGACAAGAAAGATATGTAACTTCATGACACCCATGATAGCAGTTCCCAGCGCTCTCTTGAGTTCTCAGGATAAACTTAATCCTTTTACACATAAATTATATTTTATTCCTTCATTTTTTTTCCCTTTTTTTTTTGTTGTACAAATCCTTCTCAGACTCTTCCCCAGCACCCAATATGTGGTTAACAAGAACATTTATGTGGCCCAGTGTCTACCTGCTTACATTTGTTTCATTTTTTTTTTTTTTTTACCATTGCCATAGGCTGGGGTCCTATTACCAATGCAATTGTGAGATTCTGTGCCCCACATCTTTCACTAAGACTTTTAATTCCTCTTTGTATGATAAGCTACCCACATGCATGTGGTTAAAGGAGTTCCAATCATTCCAAGTTTCTGACTGCCCTTTTTACTAGTTTTGCTGTTTTCTATCTCCATAAGGTTTGACTGTTTTGTCATTCCACAAGGTCTGTCTCACTTCCACAGACTTCTGTCAGATTTACTGATGACTTATTAGTATCTGTTCATTGTATCATAATAATTTTTTTTTCAGTTTTTCCTACTCAACACAATTGATACAAGTCAGAAATGGACTCTGGGACAATTGTCAGAGGAGATAAAAGGGACTATGGGACACCTTCTAGCTGATTATTAAGTACATTGTGGGGCCCCAGAAGGCAAAGAGAGAGAGGGGAAAATAGAATATCTGAAGAAATAATAGCTGAAAACTTTCCAAAACTGATGGAAGTATAAACATGGAAGAAACTCAACAAACTCAAAATTGTATGAACTGAAAGAGACCAACACTCAGACACATTAAAAATAAAACTTTTGAAAGACAGAGAAAACCTGGAAAGTAGGAAGAGATATGTGACTTGTCACATACAAGGAATCCTTGATAAAATTACGAGTACATATCTCATCAGAAATGTTGGAGGCCATAAAGCAGTGGGCTGTTATATCAAAGTGTTAAAAGAAAAAAAAGACAAACCGTGAACCAAGAATTCTATATCTGTAAAAGTTGTCCTTCAAAAGTGAAGGAGAAAGTAAAGCATCCCCACATAAACAAAAGCTAGGGACCTAATTACCACTAAATCTTTGTGACCCAGTTAAAGAATGTTCCCCATTCCCAGGGCAAAGCAGCAGCCCTTGCATCTTCTGCCCAGCAAAATTTCAGAATTTACATGGATAAGTGGCTGCTGTGTGTTTCCCATTTGCCCCCTTTACAATTTGGAGATATATTCAAGTTATATTAGTCCCATTCTGCAATTATATGTTAGATATTTGAGGGGTACCTAACCTGTCTTTTTAGTTTATTAAGTCTCCAGCGTAAAAGCTACCACATTTGGATTTTAAATAAGAGTTATTACAAGAATCAGGACTTGGTGAGTCTATTGCCACAACTGGAAAAGAGTTAGGGTTATCTCCCCTGAGGACCATTATTATTTTCCTCAATTATTTGCTGGCTCTATCTGTGAGAGAATTCTAATTCCCCACCCAGTAACATCTAGCTTGGCTGTGCGACTTCCTTTGTCCAGTTAGATATAAACAGAAGGGATGAATGTCACTTCAAAACAGAATCCTTAAGAACCAATTTTCTGCCATGGCTGTCATCCTTCTGCCATGAAAGCTGCTCTCCTAGAAGAGGGATGCATCTTCAGCTTGACTGATAGCTGACATGTAACATAAGCAAGAAATAAATCTTTGTAGTTGCAAGTCACAATGATTTGGGCATTTTTGTTACTGCAGCATAACCTAATTGAAATTGTCTGATAAGTAACTACAGTATTGGTCAAAATTTGTGTATTCATCTCTAGAATCCTGAAGAGGGTAAGCCTTCAAAATTTCTTAGAAATCACTTTTTCTCTGCACTTTACTAATGAAGATATAATGTAAATAAATCCATTACTGCTTTTTGGCACTATTCCGTATATAATACACATATTATGTGTACCAAGATCCTAATTGCTTTGCGATGAGGTCAATGCATAGTCAAAAATTTCACTTTGTGCTACCTATTCTTCCTCATTAGTGGGGAAAAGCTGTGTTCTGTCAACAGTTTTATTCAGTTGGCTTTTACGCTTGCATGGTTACATCTAGTAGAATCTGGGATGTAAGTCCGATCATCACACTTTGGACACTTTGAGACAGTGAGTTTTAGCATCTGGTTGTGATTGATGACACTCTCACAAAAAAAAAAAAAAAAAAAAAAAAGAATAGAAAAGAAACCACAGATGGAATGATTTTCATACATTTTAAAGCAAATTGTCAATATATTTTTAACAGTTTTCAGGGTACTTTTCAAACATGGGTGTTTTTTGTTTGTTTTAGGCAAACTTTACTTCTTTACTACTTTTTTACTACTTTTTTGCCATAGCCGCAATGAGTCAACCTTTGATCAGTGTATTTTTTTTTGGAGGACTCCAGGCTCAGCATCTTTTACTTTGTATCAGTCAATAATTCAATTTGTAAGCTTTCAGAACTCCATAGCTAATTCAAAATCCATTTGAGAGACTAAGGTAAAAGCATCGTTTGGGACATTTGGCTTCTTTAATTTAGCTCAACATAGAACCTCAAAGCTCATTATCTTTCCTGACTTGAAAATGTGAATGAATACCTGAGTCTTAAAGATCCCTCAGGGTTGCTATAGCAATTGATTATATTTCTTAAAAGAAAAATATGTAAAAATACAAAACATTCGTATCATTTAGCATAAATATTTTGACCCAATCTGTGACAGAATAGTACTTGTTATCAACTTAACTCAGCCAAGGCAGTGGGCATAGAGTCTTAAGTGTTAGTTTGAGACCACCCTGGGCAACATGGCAAAACCTCGTCTCTACCAAAAAAAAAAAAAGAACAAAAACAAAAAGCTAACAGTAAAAGAAACATCATAGAATTATATTGTAATCCAGTAATTATCTGGCCATTGATCTAGTGCTAACCATCTTGAATTGTGGTAAGTATTAACAGAACTGAGCCCTTTCAGTGAGGTGGTAAACTTATGTAGAGTTGAATATCGTATTCTTGGGATGTATCTTGAATCTGTCTAACTGACTTGAATTGAACTTGGGTACTCAAGAATTTGGCACCAAAAAATGACTAAGCAGAGCTAGTGACGGTCATTAATTTCTAAAGTTTAGCTGATTGACACTGAGTGCATCTGTTTCTCAAAAGGCTGTTCTCTTAGAATATTAATATCCCTGCACAGAGGGCCTCTGTCCGTGTTATGTGGAAATGGCAGGGTTCTTTGTCGTCTTGTCACATTAGCTAACTGGAGTCAAGCACTCAACCTTGAAACTAATTTTTTTTCAGTTGTGAATAAGTATTTATAAAACTTTTTTTTTGGATATCTAGTAATTGGACAATTAGATAAACTATTCATATACTTGAGAAGAAGCCAATGGTTATTTTTCAAGGGTTTTTGGAAAGCATTGCGTAGTTGATTCATTGTTTAGCAATTGTACTGTTGTTATGGGATTTTAGAAAAATTATTTGTAGAATACTCAGTGCAGAGCCTTGGAATTCTCTTAATGTCAGGGAAAGGACACCAAGAGATCTCAAAAACAGACTTACTTGTAAAATTAGAGACAACAGAGGTCTTTAACTCCTTTTAGCTCATGAATTAAAGCTAGGATATGTTTAGAAAGAATAATATGTTCTCTTTCATATGTGAATATCTAATTAGTGATTTGCTATCTGTAACATGCTTTTATTGATTTTATCAATGTGTTACAAAACAAGAAATGGGAATATTAACTAGGTTACTAAAATCAACTGTGCCTATGGAAAAGACTTGGAAATTTGAATTGACTGCAAGTTCAGATTTAATCAACAAGATTGTAGGTCTGCCAAAAAGCTAAATTGATCTTAGACTGAGCTATAAATGAATGTTATCTAACAGTTTTTGAAGTGTGCTTCATGGAACAGTAGTGTTAATATCACTAGACAACTTGAAATGCAAAAGCTCATTAGATGTGGTGACTCATGTGGCCTGCAATTCCAGCTACTCAGGAGGCTGAAGTGGCAGCAATTGCTTGAGGCCGGGAGTTTGAGACCAACCTGAGCAGCATAGGGAGACCCCATCTCTTAAAAGAAAAAAAAGGCAAAATCTCAGGCCCTATATCAGACCTTCTGAGTCAGAAACTTGGGCATTAGGTTAGCAACCTATGTTGTAATAAGTACTCCAGGTAATTGTGATATATGCTAAAGTTTAAGAACTTCTTGTCTAGGCCGGGCGCGGTATCTCACACCTGTTGTTATCCTAGCACTTTGGGAGGCTGAGGCAGGCGGATCACCTGAGGTAAGGAGTTTGAAACAAGCCTGGCCAACATGGTGAAACACCATCTCTACTAAAAATGCAAAAATTAGCCAGGCATGGAGGCGCATGCCTGTAATCCAACCCACTCAGGAGGCTGAGGCAGGAGAATGGCTTGAACCTGGGAGGCAAAGGTTACAGTGAGCTGAGATTGTGCCATTGCACTCTAGCCTGGGTGACAAGAGCAAAACTCCTTCTCAAAACAAGAACAACAACAACTTCTGGTCTAGAACAAAAGCCTCTTCTACTTTATGCTGGTTAGAACATGCCAGAATCAATTATTTTATAGCTTATTTTATAGTCTCAAAAGATACTGATGGGCTACAGTACTTCTACAAGAAAATGCTGTGTTATAGAAATGACTAAAAACTAAATCCTGTGGAGATATGTGAAAGAAATTTTGTTTATTTAGCCTAGAAAAAAGATAACTTAGAGGGTTAAGATATATAATTGTTGCCTTCAGTAGCTAATGTGTTATCTTAACTCCAAAAAGGAGGACTAAGCAAAATAACTTTTTAGCAAAAGTGTCTCCTTGATTTAATGAGCTTCATTTTTTTGCAGACATTTGTATTAAGTTTCAGACATCCTCTTAATAGCAATGTTGTGGTAATCATTTAGGTAGTGGGTTGAATCAGATGGCCACTACTTGAGGTCTTTTCTAGCACCTAGAGTGTATATCTATGACTTGGAATGACTGCATACTCTCAGTGGGCTTCTGGTTATTACCTAGAGCAGTGTTCTCAGATTTCAGTGATGTATGATTCCCTCTTAACAGAAAATATTTTTATTTCACCTCTGTTCACCTCTAGCTAGTGTTAGATTTCTGATTTAAACCTAATTTTTCTTCAGCCTAAAACAGACATTATTTCACTGTTTTGTAGCCTCTTGTTGATGCCAGCCTTATTTATTTTTCTGTTATAACCAATCTGTTTTTTCTTTCTCGTTACTGTTAGATTTTTATTTGTTTATATCTTTGACTAACATTCTTCATAATTCTTCAGACATTTTTCTAGTACAGTCTACTCTTTATGCCATTCATTGATTTTTAAATTTCAATGACAGTATATTTCTGGAAGTGCTGTTTGGTTCTTTTCATATGTGTTTGTTTCATAGTATTCTATTATTTTGTAATGATTTAAATTACCTTTATCTTGTTTTTCATCTTAAACGTACATGTTTTATCTAACTTTCAAAAAGTTCCTTCATCTTAGGTTTTTGTCTAGCTTTTGATTTTACTTGTTGATCTTTATCTGTCTCCTCAGGCATCATTTCTTTATGCAGTTTAAAATTTTTGATTATGAGCTCATTTTTCACAGGAATTGCTTTTACTATGAAAACTTGTGTTTCCTGGATTATACAAGTGTTCATATTGAGCTATTTTGCATTTGTTTTTCCTGGTTTTCTCAGGGGTTTTACTAATCCAGGATCAGATTCTGCTCATATTATGACTTAGGTATTCTTATACTACATGGTTATTATAAATTCTGACAGCAAACTCACACTTGTAATTTGATTTCTCATGAGAGACTAGTATTTTCCCCCACCACCAAGCACACAGGGGAAACCACGTTTTTGTGTCACTTTAATCTTCCCCTTTTTCAATAAAAGTATAGCCTTTTGGGGTCCCATCTATATGCTGGAGGCTAGTTTGTTTTTCCATTTCTTCTGGAAAACCCAGGGCCTATTTCTCTATCGGTACTAAAATCCAGTATGTAGCTGGTATGTAATTCTGGCCTCATGCCCTCCTGAGAACTCAGCAAAAATCAGCCTAGGAGCTTACTCCTCTGGCTTGTTTCCTGTTCCTTTCTAACACTAGGAGATTTCCTTTTTTTTCAAGCTCAGATGTGTAACTAAAAGTATTATTATATTTAATTGACAATGTCTATTTTTATTTGTTTTTTGAGACAGGGTCTCACTCTGTCACCCAGCCTGGAGTGCAGTGGCACAATCACGACTCACTGCAGCCTTGACTTCCTCAAGCTCAAGAGATCCTCCCATCTCAGCCTCCTAAGTATCTGGGACCACAGATGTGCACCACCACACCCAGCTAATTTTTGTATTTTTAGTAGAGAGGGTTTCACTATGTTGCCCAGGCTGGTCTTGAACTCTTGAGCTCAGGCTCTCCACCCACCTTGGCCTCCCAAAGTGCTGGGACTACGGGAATAACTCACTGTGCCTCACCTATAATTTCTGTGTTTTATCTCAACTCAGTCTACCATGTACCAGAGCTAAAATTTCTTGGCTACTAGAATTCTCTCCCAGTGTTTTTTTTTCTTAGTAGTATTACCTTCATGCATATAAAGTAGGTATAAATACATTATACATATGGTTCTTATACATCTATAAATCAAAAATAAATTTATAACTTAAATATAAAAATTTGCAACTAGTATATGTAAAATTAAAATTAGCTTCAGAAGATCAATGTTGTTTGCCAAAGCTAAACTGCTGTACTCAACATGAATATAGTAATCTTTTAACATGTGGTGTGTGATTTTTCAGTATTTCTACCACTTTCATCTAACCATTTGTAAGAGTTTTTTTGTACTGTTTGGTAAACTGATTTGACCTTCACCTGATAAATTGCATAAAGGCCTATGTATAGCCTTTTGCTTGTGGCAGAAATGTTTCTTACTTGATATTAACCTAATTGTTGACATAGACACAAGTTGAGATACTGAAATCACATAGTAGGTTTCAGTTATAACTACAAGCATTCAGATGAAACAGACCACAGTTATTTTATTTTTTAGACAGTCATAAAAAAGGAGAACAATTTTTCAGAAATGTTCCATCAAGAACCATGGTACCTGTCATTGGAAATAAGATTGATCATTGCTGATCTATGACATTGGTGATACAGTTGCTTGACTTAAAAAAAATCAGTTTCTGGGAATGATGGTTGTAAATGACAGAATATGCAGCTTCAATAATCGTCCTACAGGAGCACTGAAGAATAAGAAGAAACTGTCAGAACCAATTTTGTCAGGACTCTGGAGAAGAGTCAAAGGATTACAGCAGCAAAATGAATGTTGAATCAAGATAAAGGCAACTCAGAAACGGTTGGAAAGCTGTGTGCAATTTTTACTTGCCTTTGCCCCTCACCTTCCCCTGTGGGGAACAATGCAGCTCATATTCCCACTATAGAACCCTGTTTATTAGCTCCAGAGGGAGCAGAACATGTCTTTATTTTTAATGTTTTTATTTTTTTAATGACAGGGTCTTACTCTGTTGCCAAGGCTGGAGTGTAGTTTGCAGTACAGTGGCATAATTGTAGCTCACTGTAGCCTTGAACTCCTGGGCTTAAGTGATCCTCCCACCTCAGCCTCCTGAGTATCTAGGGCTACAGGCATGCACCACCATGCCTGGGTAATTTTTTATTTTTATAGAGATAAGATCTCACTGCGTTTCCCAGGCTGATCTCAAACTACTGGCCTTAAGCAATCCTCCCACCTTGGCCTTCCAAAGCACTGGGATTACAGGCATGAGCCACTATACTGGCCCCTAGAGTATGTTTTATTCATAAATTATTGTGTATGTTTGTTCTAACCTATTTAGAGCTACTTCAGTGAAGACACTTGTCTTTGTTGTGTGGAACTTAAAACTCAGACCAGAAAAGTAATGAGCAGTGTTTCAAAATGATATAAAAAGAAATAAAAACCTACAGGTTTTTATTTATTTAAATAAAAAAATGCAGACATATAATAGGCTGTCTAAACTTCAAGAGGAAAAGCTGGGGTAGATTCTTTGGGAAATTAGGATATTCAAAAGTACTGTTATCCTGGTAAATTTATAAAGCCATATGTATGCTAAAGTGCAATCTACTCAAAAAAGACTTAAATAGACCCTAATCTTTCACCTGAAGTCAATATCTGAACTGTGCAAGCCTGTATAAATTTTGAAATGCTCCAACAGAGACTCAATTTATGTTGACTGGGACAGCTGTTTGGTTGTTTTTGTCTTTTTGGTCTTGGTTTTTAAATTTTTTATTGGGTGTATTTTTTGTGTTGCTCCTGATATTCAAGGAAATCTCCATCAAAACTTTAGCTCTACATGAGCTGAAAGAACAGAGACTTTATTACCACCCATGATGGAATATAGTCTTTGCAAAAGTAGCAGAAAAGTCACTAAAAAAGAGGCTACTGTAGCCTGAAAAATTTAAAAAAAGCAAACCCCATGGAAAGGGAGAATCTGAGTTCCAGAGTTACTACCTTATAGTATTCAAGCAGCTAGTTTTCAACACAAAAATGACAAAGTATACAACAAAACAGGAAAGTATGGCCTGTTTGAAGTAGCAAAATACATCGACAGAAACTGTTTGAGAAAGCTCAGAGACTTTAAGACAAATGTCTTAAATAAATTCAAAGAGCTAAAGGAAAACATAGACAAAGAACTAAAGAAACCGAAGAAATTCTGGGGCCAAAAAGCACAATAACTGAAATGAAAAATTCACTAGAAGGATTCATCACCAGATTTGAATAGTCAGAATTAAGAATGAGCAAACATGAAGATTGTTTAAGAAATTATCCAGTATTAGGAGCAGAAGGAATAAAGAATCAAGCAAAGTGCAGAGCATAAGCCCCTGTGAGTTTCCGTAAAGCAGACTACTGTACGCATTATGGGATCCCAAAATAAGAGAGAGAGAAAGGGGAAGAGAGAATATTTGAAGAAATTAGGGCTGTACATTTCCCAAATTTGATGAAATATTTGAATATACAAATCCAAGAAGTCTAATGAGCTCTAATTAGAAGGAACTCAGAGATCCACACTGAGACACATTATAATGAACCTCTCAAAAGACATAGACAGAGAATGTTAAAAGCAGCAAGAAAGAAGTGACTTGTAACAAACAAGAGATCTTCAATAAATTAGCAGCAGTTTTCTCATCAGAAACATTAGAGGCCAGAGGCAGTGGGTTAATATATTTAAAGTGCTCAGTGGGCAGAGGGTGGGGGGAACAACCAAAACTGTCAACCAGGAATTCTACATCTGGCAAAATGTTTCCTCAAAACTAATGTAGAATTTAACACATTTCTAGATAGACAAAATCTGAGGGAGTTTGTTATAACTAGACAAGCCCTACAAGAAATGCAAACAGATTCTTTTATGGTGAAATGAAAGGAAAGTAAATAGTAACTCAAGGCCATGTGAAGAAATAAAAATCTTTGACAAAAGTAAATTTATGGGAAAATATAAAAACCAGTGCTATATTTTTTGCTTGCAAGTCCACATTTTATTTCTGCATGGTTTAAAAAACAAATGCATAAAGGTAATTGTAAAAATTTTATTAAGCACAAATACATAAAATGTAATTTGTAACAACTATATGAAGATAACCTAGATGAAAAATGACAAATTCCTAGAAATACATACATTACCTAAACTGACTCAAGAATAAATAGAAAATCTTAACAGATCTATAATAGAAGGGAGAGATTTTGTAACAAAAAGCCTCCTGGTAAAGAAAAGTTCAGAACTAGATGGTTTCAGTGGAGAATTCTACCAAGCAGTTAAAAAAGAATTAATACAAATTCTTACATTTTTTGCTAATAGTAAGAGGAAATGCTTCCTAACTCATTCTATGAGGACATTTTTGTTTGTCTAAAAACTTATTTGTTCTTCATTTTTGAAGGATTTAAAGAAAAATCTTATGTCAGAAATCTCATTATCTTCTTGCATTTGTCATTTCTGTTGAAAAGTCAACTGTCAATACTATTGATGCTTTAAGTTTTTTCCTCTAGCTGTTTATATGATTTTGGTTTTACCCTTAATTTTTTGTATTTATGCTGTAATGTTTCTGGGTGTGGGATTCTTGTTATTTATCTTTTAACAGAAACTTTCTGTTTCTGAGTCATTTCACTTAAGATCATGGACCCTAGTTCCATCCATGTGTGTGTATGTATATATATATACATATACATATATATACATATATATATGTATATATACATACACATATGTGTATGTACATACACATATGTGTACATACATACACACATGTATATATATGTATATATGTGTATACATATATACATGTACATATATGTATACATACACATATGTATATATACATACACATACACATATATATACATACACACACATACATGATTTCATTCTTTTTCATGATATATAGATTATAATATACATAAGCATATTGTGGAACATATATATATATATATATGTATATATCATGGAAAATGTTATGTATATAACATTTCTTCCTTCTTTCTTTTTTAAGACAGAGTTTTGCTCCTGTTGCCCAGGCTGGAGTGCAGTGGTGTGATCTTGGCTCACTGCACCCTCTGCCTCCTGGATTCAAGCGATTCTCCTGCCTCAGCCTTTCAAGTAGCTGTGATTACATATCTGGCTAATTTTTGTATTTTTAGTAGAGGCAAAGTTTCACCACATTGGCCGGGCTGGTCTTGAACTCCTGACCTCAGGTGATCCGCCTGCCTTGGCCTCCCAAAGTGCTGGGATTACAGGTGTGAGCCATCGCTCTCAGCCATATGTAACATTTTCTTATATGGAACTCGTCTCTTTGAGGTCCTTCTGTTTGGAGCTCATTAACATAAATGTTATATCTATATCTATATTTATCTATCTCTATATAACATTTCTTTGTCCAGCCTTCTGTTCATGGACACTTTGATTCCATATCTTTCTTATGATGAACTGTGCTATGATAAATATATAAGTGTAAGTATCTTTTTGGTGTAATGATTTTTTTTGGGGGGGGTTGGGTAGATAGTAGTGGGATTGCTGGGTCCAATTGTAGTTCATTTTTAGTTTCTGAGAAATTTTTATGCTGTCCTCTATATAGGCTATATTAATTTACATTCCAGCCTGCAGTATATAAGCATTCCCTTTTCTCCACATTGTCACCAATATCTGTTGTTTTTTGACTTTTTAATAATAGCTATTTTGACTGGTATAAGATGGTATCTGATTGTGGTTTTGTTTTTCTCTGATAATTAATGATGTTGAGCATTTTTTTTATATGTTTGTTGACTGCTTATGTCTTGTTTTGAGAAATATCTGCTCATGTCATTTGCCCATTTTTAATGGGGTTATTTATTTCTTGTTGATTTGTTTGACTTTCTTATAGCTTCTTGATATTTGCCCTTTGTCAGATGCATAGTTTTTAAAGATTTTCTTCCATTCTGTGTTTTATCTGTTTATTCTGTTGGTTATTTCTTTCACTGTGTAGAAGCTTTCTAATTTAATTAAGTTCCATTTTTCTATTTTTGTTTTTGTTTTATTTGCTTTTGAGAACTTAATCATAAATTATTTGCCTAGGCCAATGTCTAAAAGAGTTATTCTTACATTTTGTTTTCTGATTTTTTGGTTTCAGATCTTGCATTTTGGTCTTTGATCCATCTTAAGTTAATTTTTTATATGGTGAGAGAGATATGACCAGTTTCATTCTTCTGCATATGTCAATCCAATTTTCCCAACACTGGGAAAATTTTACTAAATAGAGGTTCTTTATTTACTAAATAGAGGTCCTTTCTACAGTGTATATTTTTGTTTACTTTGTTGAAGATCAGTGGTTATAGATATGTGACGATTTTTGTGCTCTATATTCTTTTCCATTGATCTACTTGGCTGTTTTTGTAACAGTACCATGCTGTTTTGATTACTATAGCCTTGTAGTAAAAGTGAGAGAATGTGTTGCCTTGAGCTTTGTTCTTTTTACGCATTGCTTTGGCTATTTGTATTCTTTTTAGGTTCTGTATGAATTTTAGTATTGGTTTTTCTATATCTGTGAAAAGTCACATTCACATTTTGATAGAAATTGCATTGAATCTCTAGATCACTTTGGGCAGTATGTTTATTTTAATTATATTGATTCTTCCAATCCATGAACATGGGATGTTTTTCCATTTGATTGTATCATCTATGATTTATTTTATCAATATTTTTTTATTTTCCTTGTAGAGATCTTTTACCAACTTGGTTAAATGTATTCCTGGGCATTTTATTATTTTGTAGCTGTTATAAATGGGATTGAATTCTTAATTTGGTTCTCAGCTTGATTATTACTGGTGCATGGAAATGCTACTGATTTTTCTACATTGATTTTTTTACCTTGAAACTTTACTGAAGTTATTTATCAAATCCCAGAGTCATTTGGTATTGTCTTTAGGGTTTTCTAATTACAGAATTATATCATCAGCAAAAAGAGATAGTTTGACTTCTTCTTTGCCTATTTGGATACTTTTTATGAGTTGGTTTGACTCTTTGCCTATTTGGATACCTTTTATTTGTTCCTCTTGCCTGATACTCTAGTTAAGACTTCCAGTACTGTTGAATGGGAGTAGTGGAAGTAGGCATCTTTGTCTTGTTCCAGTTTTTAGGGAGAATGCTTTCATCTTTTCACTGTTCAATATGATGTTGGCTGTGGGTTTGTTGTATATTGCTTTTATTATTTTGAGGTATGTTTCGTCTGTGCCTAGTTGTTGAGTGTTTTTATCATGAAGGGATGCTGAATTTTATCAAATGCTTTTTCAAATCACACTTATTGATTTACATATATTGAACTGTATTTGCATCTTTGAAATAAAACACACTGGATTGTGGTATGTTGTATTTTTGATGTGTTGCTGGATCATATGCTCACATATAGTTGATAAGTTAATCAAGGATATTGGCCTGTAATTTTCTCTTTTTTTTTTGAAGGCAATTTTATAACTTTATTTGATTTTTTTTTTACTTTTTATTTATTTTTTATATATTTTTTATTGTACTTTAGATTCTCGATTACATGTGCAGATCATGCAGATTGTTGCATAGGTATATATATGGCAATGTGGTTTGCTGCCCCCATCCCCCTGTCACCTATATCTGGTATTTCTCCCCATGTTATCCCTCCCCAACCTCCCTACCCCCACTGTCCCTCCTCTAGTCCCCCCCAACAGACCCCAGTGTGTGATGCTTCCCTCCCTGTGTCCGTGTGTTCTCCTCGTTCAACACCTGCCTATGAGTGAGAAGATGCAGTGTTTGATTTTCTGTTCTCGTGTCAGTTTGCTGAGAATGATGGTTTCCAGGTTCATCCATGTCCCTACAAAGGACATGAACTCATTGTTTTCTATGGCTGCATAGTATTCCGTGGTGTCTATGTGCCACATTTTCCTTGTCCAGTCCAGCTTCGATGGGCATTTGGGTTGGTTCCAGGTCTTTGCTAAACAGTGCCGCAGTGAACATATGTGTGCATGTGTCTTTATAATAGAATGATTTATAATTTTTTGGATATATACCCAGTAATGAGATTGCTGGGTCAAATGGAATTTCTATTTCTAGGTCCTTGAGGAATCGCCACACTGTCTTCCACAATGGTTGAACTAATTTACACTCCCACCAACAGTTTAAGAGTATTCCTATTTCTCCACATCCTCTCCAGCATCTGTTGTCTCCAGATTTTTTAATGATCACCATTCTAACTGGTGTGAGATGGTATCTCAATGTAGTTTTGATTTGCATTTCTCTAATGAGTGATGATGAGCATTTTTTCATATGTTTGTTGGCCTCATATATGTCTTCTTTTGAAAAGTGTCTGTTCATATCCTTTGCCCACTTTTGAATGGGTTCGTTTATTTTTTTCTTTTAAATCTGTTTTAGTTCTTTGTAGATTCTGGATATTAGCCCTTTGTCAGATGGGTAGATTGCAAAAATGTTTTCCCATTCTGTTGGTTGCTGGTTCACTCTAATGATTGTTTCTTTTGCTGTGCAGAAGCTCTGAAGTTTAATTAGATTCCATTTGTCTATTTTGGCTTTTGTAGCTATTGCTTTTGGTGTTTTAGTCATGAAGTCCTTGCCTATGCCTATGTCCTGGATGGCTTTGCCTGGGTTTTCTTCTAGGGTTTTTATGATGTTAGGTCTTATGTTTAAGTCCTTAGTCCATCTGGAGTTAATTTTAGTGTAAGGTGTCAGGAAGGGGTCCAGTTTCTTTCTGCACATGGCTAGCCAATTTTCCCAACAGCATTTATTAAACCGGGGATCCTTTCTCCATTGCTTGTTTTTGTCAGGTTTGTCAAAGATTAGATGGTTGTAGATGTGTGGCCTATAATTTTCTTTTCTTTTTTGGTTGCGTCACTTCCTGGCTTTGATATCAGGGTTTCTGGCTTCAAAGAATGAATTAGGGAGGATTTACTATTTCTTTTTATTGTTTTATGTTTTTCTTTCATTAAAAACAGTTTATTTAATACTCTAAATACCAAAGAGTTTCTTAAACTTTCCCTTTCTGTCATCTAATATATAATTTTTTAAGAGTTGCTTATTCTCTATTTTGAATGCTATATTAATCAGGATGCTCCAGAGAAACAGAACCAATTGTGAATTTTGTGTGTGTGTAGACAGAGTTTTTTTTTTTTTTTTTGGAGACAGAGTCTTGCTCTGTTGCCCAGGCTGGAGTTCAGTGGCATGATCTCAGCTCACTGTAACCTCTGCCTCCTGGGTTCAAGCCATTCTTATGCCACAGCCACCTAAATAGCTGGGATTACAAGTGTGCACCACCCTGCCCAGCTAATCTTTGCATTTTTAGTAGAGACAAGGTTTCACCATGTTGGTCAGGCTGGTCTCAAACTCTTGACCTCAAGTGATCCACCTGCCTTGGCCTCCCAAAGTACTGGGATTTACAGGTGTGAGCCACTGGGTCTGGCCGGAGAGAGAGATTTGAAATTAGCAAGCTGGAGAGCCTGGTGAGTCAATGTGTAGGTTCAGTTTGCGTTTGAATGCCTGAGGTTTGACTTCCATTCTGAACACTGGCAGGCTTGAGACCCAAGAAGAGCTGATGCTTTAGTTGAATCCAAAGGCCAGAAAAGACTGATGTTCAGGTCGAGGCAGTTCAGAAGAGTTCAGACTTAATTGCATGGTGGTCTGGCTTTTTGTTCTAGTCAAGCCTTTGGTTAATTGGATGAGATTCGCATCAGAAAGGGCAGTTTGCGTTATTTGAGTCTACTGATTCAAATGTTAATCTCATCCAAAAACACCCTTACAGATAAACAGAATAATATTTGTCCAAATATCTGAGCACCTGGTGGCTCAATCAATTTGACACATAAAATTAACCATTACAAATGCTGAAACCTTTCCTTTGTTTTGCAGCATTTTGTTCTTGTGCCCCGTGCTAGTATCTTATTTCCCTCCTTTCTCTATATCAGATATGGTGGGATCTTTACAGATTGTATACTTTGAACAAACAAGTTGATTTTTTTTTTTGGCCCCATTTGATGGCTTTCTCATCCTTTATATTCACATCATTTATATGCATAATATGTGCACATCTCTCATGTGATTTCAGATACTACTAGCTTTCACATAGTTAATAGGTGTCACTAGTATCAGATAATCAAGTTCAATTCCTTGAATATATAAGAGTTTTATATAATATAAATGATATTAGTCAGAGACTGAGGAATATCAGGGCTGAGGTCTTTGTTATTCTTTTGACCATTTCCTCAAGGTTCCAAGATAGCTGGCAAATTCTAACCATCACAATTATGTTAAAGTCAAGAGGAAGAAGGAAAGAAGGAGGAAGAGAAAGAGACGAAAGGGCTTCTACAGGAATTGCTGCTTTCAAATTCTTTGCCTTTCCTATCTGACAACAGGCTAAGAATGATAATTTTTGTAACTTTTCATATTGCCATGGATTATTATTGTTGAGGTAAAAGGGAGAGCATAGATAATGAGTAAGCAGGCAACATATTTTGAAAATACATTATTTTTTCAGGAGAGCTCACATCTTCTTCCAGTCGCCAGTAATGTGAAAAATTTTCTGAATTTGTTGAGTACAATGTGAATAATAAGTACCTAGCATGTCCTTTTACAAAGATTCTTATTTCTTATTATTACTTTGCTTTGCTCAAGGGACTATTTATCTTCAATAACATGATTTGGCAGGTTTTTTACCTTTTACTTCTGCATAATTACATAAGAAAGAGGCTGAGTAGCAGGGAGTAGGTGAAGTCACTAGAAATAGGGAGAACCATATTTAACATAATGTCTAGGAGTAGCAAACTGTAGAGCCTGGTTCTCGGTAGCGCTTTATCCAGGTACTTCGTGAACAGGGGATAGAGGGTAGAGGACTTTTTAAGGATGTTTGATGTCCCATATTCTGAGTCCTAGGTGGGTTTTTCTCAGTTCACCTTTTGTCTTCTACTTAGGATCACTTGTGATTTTGTTAATCTTTATTTTAGCATTGTTGTGGCTTTTCTTCTTTTTCTGGGTCTATGCTATTTAGGAATATTTAGAAACTAAATTGAGGGGCTGTTTGCCAGACAAAATTTTTTCAGTGAATATTTATTTTAATAGCCATTTGGTTCCATTACCTTTTAATGAGTTCTTTGATAGCAAGTTCCTTAATTAACAAGGCAGTCTTTCAGGTTTCCTCTTCTCTAATTGTTAACATATTTTGGTGCTTTCACACAGATGCACTGTGATGAAGTTTCCTCTTTTACAGCTCCTTTTTGGGTCATTCAGAAGCGATGAAGAAGAGGGTAGGGAGAATATGCATCGTGGTTTTTTATAAAGATATAAATGATTTAAGAGTATTTATTCTCCCAAACTGAGTGAAATATTTATATTGCATGTTCTCTTCTGTATAACATGATTAACTCAGTGAATTTCTAGGTGTACAAAAGTTGATTATTAGTCTAGTTCATGGTACAATTTTATGTTAAATTTTGCTGTAACCAGTTTTCAAGAAATGTGGAATATTTAGTTCTGTCTGAGACAACCATATAAAATTTCCTTTTAAATTTTCCTTAACCTATGGACAATACTTCTCAACAAGATGGGAATATTTTATAATAAAGTATCTATTATTCATCGAGCAACAATTGTGTGCCATACACTGTACAGGGCTATATATTATATTATCTCATTTGTTGCATGCAGTCTCTATTAGGTTGGTGACATTATCTGCATTTTACTGCTAAGGAAGATGAGTCTAACCAAGATTAAATAACTGTCCTAAAGGTCACATAACTAAAAGCACCAAGATTTGACCCTAAGTTAATATAAACCCAAATCTTTGCTCTTTCTCTATATATCACTTCCTTTTTAGTCCTATCTTGTTTTTACTACCACTTCCCAAAATATGAATGTGATGGTTCATGCAACATTCTCCCATATTGAGGTTAATTCAAGAGCTCATTAAATTCTAGTAAAGCATATCTTAAATGATTTCCCTCAGAGAAACCTAAGGTTTTAAATATTCTGAAATGAAGCATTTGTTATTGGCAGAAAATAATGACTAAAGCACCTACAGGATACTTTAGCTCAAAAAAGCAAAAAGAAACTAGGGCTGATGAGGTGTTTGGGAGGAGAAATGCTCTTATTTAGGGTATTGACCAGTTAGGAACTGAGTAATAAGTTGTATGTGGAAGTTAAAAGAGACTAGCTGGCAGACAGTCAGGCGTCTACCATTGTATTTTGTAAACTTTCTCCTATGGCTGTGGTGTGTTTTTTCCAAGCCCACTTAATTTTTTATGAGGTTTGTAAAGGTCTTGAATAAACAATTGAGATTATAGAGGTTTTCCTGGAAGCTTTAGTTAATATTTTAATACTCTTGCTTTGTCACATTATTAAATGGCTTATTGGAAAGTTTGAAAGACAAAATTTCTTTTCTATTTTATTTTTTCTTCTTTTTTTTCTAGCAGTTAAGCATCAAAATTGGATTTAGTTTTTAGTTGATTTCTTTTCTTCCTTTTAATTTAAACTTTATATCTCTGCAGATCATCCTTGGATTGGGAATCTGGCAACTGGGAGGCCTCCACTTAAGATGCACTTCAAGTGAAATTACAGTTTTTAGAGGGTGTGTCTTGAAACTAAGCCAGTGACTATAAATATATGTAGTAAGAGAGGACTGAAAAAGAGGCAATGGGAATTGGATAGGGTCAGAAAACAGGAACTAATAGAGCTTTGTAGATTATTTCATCATGACCTTTTGCTCATTAATATTTGAATCAGATTCTTTGGCATATTGGTTGTAGTCTGGTGAAACGTCAAGCATAGCAGAGACTGAATACCTTCAAAAATGTGTCTTTGTTAATGAGATGACTTGGTAAAGTTAACCTTTAAGCTGAACAGGAGTTGAGGAAAGAGAAAGGAAGAGTTTTTATTTTTCATTATGAGTAATTCTCGTTCTCTGGAGGTTTATATACTAATAATATTTCTTATTTATAGGATACTTTATATTAACCTCAATTTCAGTTTTTAAGCTGCTTTAAAAAATTCCCATGTCATTGTTATTGGGATGTAATGAGGGTCACCCAGCAAGCCCCACCACTTTTTTGAAAACTTCTCTGACTGTTGTGCCCTCGTAACTTTTTCAACGAAAGTCGTACGGGGCCTAGAGTTTATTATGCTCAATTTAGCACTTAATTGCATGTTCTCCTTGATTTGCTTCAGAACAGGGAATACATTTTCCACTTTTTTGCACAGACGGAATTATTTGGTTTAAAAAAAATCATATGACTATGAAAGATATACTTTGTAAAATATGATGCCTTTGTAAAATACTTATATTTTAAGCAAGTATACCTAATGTCATTTTCAATTATTTACTATACAGGATCATAGGAATAAAAGTTATAATAACCAGAAGATATTGACTAAGTACTTAACATATAATCCAGGTGCTGTATTAAAAATGTATGAAACATAAGATTTATTTATATTTAGCTATTATAATAATTCTGTTTGGCAGATAAGGAAATTGAGACGATGGTAGAGTCAGTGTTCTAGAGCATCACATTTAAAGTGTATGTTGGTTTTCATTAAACCACATGTCTGTGATTTTTCTATTTAGCTTTATATATTTCTTGTCTTTGCTTTTGCTCTGACACTGTTACTAGTCCTTGGCAGAACACATAAGTTGTTTGCTGGTGGTGTTATTGTTGTTTTGAATTGGGCATGCGCTGATTAATGGCTATACCCTTTATCCTTTACTGTAAACTTGGAGACACATGTATATGCACTTTGTAAATAAAGCAAAAATGTTTGCCAAGATGACAATGGAAATCAATACTAAGGCATAGAAGATTCTTGACTAGAAATAAATTCTTTAAATATCTATTATAGTTTTCTCTAGTTTCATATAAATTTAGTAAATTAAAATGATTCTTTTTGGATTCTAATTGTGATTCCATAATACAGTCTTATCCTCTAATCATAAACAACTATGAAAACCTGGAGAAAATATAAAATTACACTATTGCTAAGTGAAAGAAGGGATCAGTGTTTGAGATGTCTGTTAAGTATAGGATTTAGATAAGCAGGATACCAAAGAGGAGAGAAAACATGGAGAATAAACTACCCTAAAAAATTTTCATTAAGTTCCCCATTTTCCTTGGCTCATTTCTAAGCTGCAAGTACATAGGGCACACTCTGGGAACTTTGAAGATAGCAGCTGCTAGAATTCTGATTGCTGAGCAAATGTTCTAGAAATTGCATAGCAGAGACATTGAGGATTGGGCCCATAGAGAGAGCAGATGAACACTTTGTGCTTTCAGTTAAAATATCAATAAGGCCATATGCAGGGATTAACTATAAGGTCCTCTCAGAGTAAGGGCAAAACTAACATGGACCCACTGTAATAACGTTTAAAAACAAGCCTGAAAAAATCAAGATGATCCATCAGTAATTTAACTATCTGCTAGAACAAAACTGAAAACTCTACTGAGGCTGATAAGATAATCTAGTCTCTATATTACTTTGTCTGCAATTTTTGCCATACAAAACAAAATTTTCTAAGATGCTAGTAAGTGGAGAAAACTGACCTAAAATCAAAAGTTCAAATAGTCAATAGAAGCAGATCATGTTAGCAAAAACTTCAAAATAGCTATGATTAATATGTTAAAGAAAACAGGGGAAAGATTAGACAAAATGTACCAAAAGATAAATTATTTGAATTGAGATTAAGAATCACATGTGGAGTGTGGCCAGGGTCTAAGCTGAGGTTCCTCACTGGGCTGCTGCCCCAGCTGGACTGCCATTATGGAACTTAGTGCGGAATGCCTCAAGGGCAAGCTGCAATAGGACCCAGAGTCATGGACATAATGCTCAGGTGTTGCACATCCAGGTTCCTAGTCCTGGTGTGTTGGCCACTGCTTCAGGGGTACCAGCTGGTGAATGCATGTTCAGCTGAAAATCTCTTGTATATCCATGCCTTTGCACAGAAAACCCTGACCCTAGAGCAAGTGGGCCCACGAGCAGCAGAAATGAGGAACCAGGACCTGCCTAGACATTAAACTATGAATCAAGATTTTAAAAAAAGAATGAAATGTGTATTCTAGAATAGCAAAATATAAAATCTGTAATAAGAGCTTGTTACATGAATTTTTAAAAATGTAGTGAATGGGTTTAAAAGCAGACTCAGCAAAGCAGAATTCAAGATTAGTGAACTCAAATACAAGTCTGTAAAAACATCCAAACTCAAACACACAGAGTGATAAAAGTGATGTGAGTCTCACTGTGTTGCTCAGGCTGGACTTGAACTCCTGGGCTCATGGGATTCTCCACCTTAGCTTTCCAAGTAGTTGGGATTACAGGTGTGTGCCATCAAGCCCAGCCCTAAATTTTTTATTTTTAATTTTAAGAATGGAATGAGCATATGAGATAGGTAGAACACAGTTAAAAGGTATTAAATGCATGCACTTGGACTCCCAGAAGGAGAAGAGAGAGAGAATGATACAACGCAGTACTTAAAGAATTTTGTACTTGAGAATGCTTGATAATTTTCTGTATCTGAAGAAATGCATCAATCCACAGATTTTGGAAGTTCAGTAGCCCACAGAGGATAAACTAAAAGAAAACTATAGCTAGGCACATAATGGCTCGATTGCCAATTTTAAAGAGAAAAAAATCTTAAAGCAGCCAGAGAACAAGGACACATTTATGGGAAAAACAATAACAATTATGGCTGACTTTGTATACAAATAATGAAGGCCAGAAGACAATAGAATGAAATGTATAAAATTCCAAAAGAGGAACACAACTGCCAATGCACAGTTCAGTACTCAGCAAAAATATATTTCAAAAAAATGTTGAGGTGGTCACTACTGGCCATGGTGTAATAGCTAGTACCAGACTTGATCTCAACCATAAACATATAGAATACTGTACAAAATAAATGAAACAACTGTTTTTAAATATTGTACACCAGGGAGTGCAGGACAGTGATCCATAAGAGAAGACCAACAAATGAAGTGTACACCCAGCAATCTCTTAGAAGTGCTTTGCAAAATTGCTGTGCAAGAAAGGGTAAACCCAAGCAGAGCATAGCAGTAGGGATAAGAAGACGACTAAAGTTTGGGGACAAAATGACTGCAATTTACAAGGAAGCAGTTTGGGAATGAAGTTTTCTTTAGAAGAATAACATTGCATTGAGATTCCTTTGAGGCTTTGGCTGAATACTAAGCTGTTAATGTATAGGGGGAAAAGTTCATGAGGTTAGACAACCAAACAAATTGCGAGGATACAGAAGCTAAGTGCAATTGCCAGAACTCAAAGAAAGAGGGGGAGATGTTCAAATTACAACCTGTAAGAAGGGAAAGGCCCCACTGAACTGAAACATACGGCAGAGACAGCAAATGAGAGGCTAGTCATTGGGTCTAAAGTCGCATTAGTCCTGGACCTCGTAATATGGTATTGGGCCTCTAGATAAAAGATACTTCTGATCTCTGCATAAAAATGCATACTAGTAAGCTTCAAAATTTCACATTGATTCAGAAGTAATTTAATTGTTTGCTATAACAAAGCCCAATACTCCTTAAGGAAATTTAACAAAATGCTCATACTTGACAGCCAACATTCACAATATCCAGTATTCAATAAAAATTTACTAGATATGCCAAGAAGCAGGAAAATGTGATCCGTAACAAGGAAGAAAATCAGTCCATAGAAACATCCAAATATGACAGAAGTGACAGAATTATAAGGCAAATGCTTTAAAAATGCTTATATGCTCATACACATATGCTCAATATGTTCAATATTTAAAGGTAAATATAAATGTAATGAGAGTAATAGAAGTTATATAAAAAGGAATCAAATGGAACTTTTAATAACAAAAATGTGATATCTAAAATGAAAATTACACTGAATTGTGTTAATAGAAATTAGCAACTACAGAAAATAAGATTGGAGAACTTAAAAGACATAGCAATGGAAATCACACAAACTAAAGTACAGGAGGAGAAACAATAGAGGAAGAATTTTTACTGCACCTCAGATACTTGTGGGACAGACAGTATGTCTAACTGCCTTCTCAGAAAAAGAAGAAAGGAAGAATAAAGTATTTGAAGAAATAGTGACTAAAATTTTTTGAGAGTTGATTTTAAAAACCTTGCTGAAAAACAATGATAAAAAGAATATCTTAGAAGCAACTATGGAAAAAATACACAGTACATATAGAGAAAAACTGATGAAATGACTAGATACTTCTTTTTAATGTATCAGAAACTATGCAAACCAGAAGATAATGGAATGACAAGATTAAAATTCTGAAATAATAAAAACTATCACCAAGAAATATTATAGTCAGCAAAAAATTAAGGTGTAATAATGACTTTTTTAGACAACCAAAAGCTGAGGGAATTTATTGACAGAAAATGTGAATTTCAGGAAATATCAAATAAAGTTTTTCAAAGATAATATAAAATTCAAGGTTGCATCTACACAGAGGAACAAAGAACACCAGAAATGAAAAATATGTAGGAAAGATAAAAATTTTTTTCTCAAATTTTGTTTATTTAATACAGAATGGACTTTAAAAGCAAAAATAATGACAATATATATATTTATAACATATATAGAAGTAAAATATATGAAAGTAATCACATGGAAGGAGGTAAATGCAAGAATATTGTTTTTACATATGGAATTGTGTAACATAATTTAAGATAAACTGTGATAATTTAAAGAGATTTATTGTAAAGCCTTGAACAGCTACTAAATGTATAAAAGAAGGAAATAAAACTATTAAGTCAAAAGTGGAAATAAAATATCATTATAAAGAACATTTAGGTAATACTAAAGCAGGTAGGAAAATAGAAAAAAGGAAACAGAGCAGATTAGACAAAAAGAAAACTAAAATCAACATAATAGATTTGAATCCAGCCGTACTGTGAATTATATTAAGTATAATTAATTATATGGTGTAAACAATCTAAATAAATGGCAGCGATTTATTACTCTGGATAAAGCAGAATGACTCAACTATATTTGGTCTACAAGAACATGACTTTAATTTATAAAGACATAGATTGGTCAGAAGTAATAGCAAGGAATAAGATATACCATGCAAATACCATCATTAAAAAATTGAATTTCTGTATTAATGCCTGGTAAAGTAGACCTAAGAAGTAGATTTATTCTAGGGAAAAAGATTGACATTTTGTTATAATAAAAGGACCAATTCATCAAGAAGACATTACAACCTTAAGTGTGTCTGCACCCAATAACCAATCTTCAAAATGCATCAAACAAAAACTGGCAGAACTGAAAAGATAAATAGACAAATTCATAATTACAGTTGCTAATTTTAACACTCCTTTCAGTAATTATTAAATAGTATGTCAGTAAGGATATAGAAGACTTGAACAACAATATCATACAACTTGGCTTAATTGATGTTTACTTATAGGATATTATACCACTAATAACAGCTCTTTTTTTCTTTTCTTAGTGCATATATTTAATAAGCTAGACCATACCCTGGGCTATAAAATATGCCTCAATAAATTCAAAAGGGGTAAAATTTTATAGGCTAGGTTTGTCCTCTACAACACAATTAAATTAGAAATCAACAACAGATATATGCCAAATATATCACCAAATCTTTAGATATTAGACAGCATACTTCTAAATAACATATTTCTTAAGGAATAAACCACAAAGAAATTTAGAAAATATTTTGAACTGAACAAAAATGAAAACTATCACAATTTGTGGGATGCCACTGATGCACTGGGTGGAGCAAACTTTCTTAATCTTGGTAGTATCAACATTTCAGACCAGGTATGTTTGACTGTCCAGGGTGTTATAGGATGTTTATCAGTATCCTTGGCCTCTACCCACAATATGCCAATAGTGTTTCTCTCCTCCTTCCACCTTTTGCCAGTTGTGACAACTAAAAGTGTCTTCAGACATTGCCAGATGTCCCCAGGGAACAAAGTTGCTCCCAGTTGAGAACTGCTAGCTTAGAGGAAAATTTATCACTTTAAGTATTTACATTAGAAAAGAAGTAAGGTCCAAAGTCAAAGTCCAAGTTTTGCCTTATGAAGCTAAAAAAAGAAGAGTAAATTGAAACCGAACTCAATAGGAAGAAGGAAATAATAAATATAAGAGCAGAAATTAATGAAATAGTAAATGGACACAATAGTGGAAGAAATAAAACACTTTTTTTTAAAAAAGTAATGCATTGATTAAGGAAAAAGGAGATTCAAATTGCTAATGTCAGGCATAAAAATAGGAATATCACTACAGACCCTCAGAAACTTCGGAAACTAAAAATATAGTAAAGTAAAATATGAACAACTTTATTCCAGTTAACTTGACCATGTAGATTACTTGGTTAAATTCTTTCAATTACACAAATTACAAATTTATAAAAGACACGAATTACAGATTACTTAAGAATAAACAGAAAATCCAAATAGGCTTATTTGTAATCAAGAATTTGAATTTATATTTTCAAACCCTCCCACAAAGAAACTGCAGGCTAAGATTTCTTCACTAGTGAATTCTATCAAACATTTCTGAGAGAAATTAAACAATTCTAAGCAAAATTCTTCACAAAACGAAGAGGTAGAGGGTACATTTCTGAACTTATTTTATGAGACCACCATTCCCCTCATAGCAAAATCAAGCAATGACAATATAAGAACAGAACATTATAGACTATTATCCTGCATAAACATGTACTCAAAATCTACATGATAGTAGCAAGTGAAATCCAGAATTATATTTTTAAAAAATACACTGTGCCTCAGTAAGGTGTATTGCCTAAGTTATATAATTGTGTGTGTGAGTGTATCCATGTGCTCATCTTAATATGTACACAGAAAGCATTTAACAAAATTGAACACCCTTTCATGAAAAATAAAATTCTCTCGGCAGTGTAGTCTAGTCTTATGTAATCTGATAAGAATATGTGTGAGAAATCCACAGCTAACATTTTACTTAATGATGAAAGACTGAATATTTTACTTCTCAAATCAGGAAAAAGGCAACTGTATGAATGAATCTCAGAAATATGTTGAGCAAAAGAAGCTAGGCACAAGACAGAACAGTAATGTAGAATTATTTTTAAAAAGTTAAATTCTATTACATTTGTTTAAGGTGTACAATGTGATGTTATGGAATATATATAGATTGTAAAAAAGTTAGTATAGTGAAAGAAATTAACATATCCATGATCTCATACAGTTTCCCATATTTTCTCTGTGTGTTGGGCAAGAGCAACTAAAATCTGTTCATTTAGCATAAATCCCATCCTCCTCCTGTGTATTAGATCTCTAGATTTATTCATCCTTTATATTGGCTACTTTGTATCCTCTGACCTACATCTCCCCATTTCCTTTCTCCCCACCCCATCACCACTCCTGGTAACCACTGTTTTGTCCTTTATCTCTGTGTATATCTATATCTATCTATCTATCTATCTATCTATCTATCTATCTATCTATTTATATTTTAAGACTCTACACCTATGTGAAATCATGCCATATTTTCCTCTCTTTGTCAGCCTGATTTCACTTGGCATATTCTCCTCCTAGATCATTCATGTTGTGGCAAATGGCAAGATCTTGTTCTTTTTTTAGGGTCGAATAATATGACATTGTATATTATGTACTAGTGTATTTCTTCATTCATTGGTTGAAAGACACTTAGGTTATTTCCATATCTTAGCTGCTGTGAATAATGTTGGAATGGACATGGGAGTGCAGATATCTTTACCAGGTGGTGATTTCACTTCTTTTGGGTTTATGGCCAGAGGAGGGATTGCTGGTTCTGTGAAGTTCAAGAACCAACAAAAAGTATGGGTGTCTAAGTCAAAAGTTGTTATCTCAGCATAGGGGTGGGTCTACTGATTTGAAAGGGAAGAAATTTCAGGTTTATGGAAATGTTCTGTGTCGTTATCTGGATAGCAGTTTAACAGGTTTTTTATTTACCAGAGGTCTACCATCTTACTGTAGGCTCTACTTATGTCATCAAATAACACCACATGTCTTTCCCAGTGTATTTCAACCATCATCATTTGGATTCATGTTCTTTAGCTGTTAGGAAACATTTGTCTACAGTGGGGATTTGTACATTCTTTTAGTGAGTGAACCTTTATACAGATACTCTGATTGAAATTAAGAATGTTTTTTGAACAAGATTGTAATTCTTCCTAAGATACAGAGTCAATTGTGGGAGAATCTATTTGGATAGAATGTGTGATTCTAAGGTGATATAGGTATAAAGGTGGAGTAAGACCTTGCCATGGGATTTCTTCAGCACATAGGAACAAAAGTTCCAGGCACAAATCCCCGATAATAAAAACATATGGGAATTTCCAGAACTTGATCCTCAGAATGCAACTGAGCATCCATCCTAAGAAAACAGACATATTTCAGAAGTATCCCCCAAATCTTTAGATATTAGACTACATACTTCTAAACAACCTCTTTCTCAAGAAAGAAACCATCAAGAAATTTAGAAAATATTTTGAGCTGAACAAAAATGAAAACACTACCTATCACGATTTGTGGGATGCCACTGATGCACTGCACAAGGCTTAATGCTCCGGGAATGAAGTAGCCTCACCCATAACTATGAGACATGGAAGAAAAGGGAACAAGATAGCTTCCTTGTTCAATTAGCGCAGGAAACTTAAAGGGGCAATCCAAAAACTCAAGTTCCATGGGCAGGCAGAAGTAAGATCCTAGTAGAATTCAGGCTAGAGCATTAAGGAATCAGAGCCACTGTCAGAAAGGTTATTTCAGAGGAACTTGTACACAGAAGGAAAGAGCATTTTATAGGGTAGCTTTCCATTCTCTCTGAGTAGTTCTTACTTGCCTTGCTAGTTCAGTTTCTGTGTCAGAACTTTTCTCTATTTTACAGTGAAATAACTCACTGAGTAACTAGAGAAAGATAAAGTTTGAGGTGACAAAATGTAAGCCAAAGACCCAGGAAGCAAAAAAGAGAGTTGGTGTGAAAGGATAGCTCTCCTTCACATAATACTTTGAGGCTCTCACTCCATATTTCTTACTCTCAGACTTGCTAAGATTATCCACGGAAAGATAAAATTTGCCTTTGGCCACTTGAAGCCATTTAGATAAGATTTTTTATGATCTGGGACTTAGAATTTGTTCCTAATATGTTGACAAAGAGCTGTGGTTGTGATATGGGAAAGGGGCAAGGAAATGCTGGGAAGGGAAGGGTATGGTTCCTGGCAAGGGCTCCACCCCGGGCCTGTGCCCACAGGCTTAGGTGAGGATAGGCATTTCTGTTTTGTGCCCAAATGCTGCATTTCCCAAACCACCCTGTCCCGCCATGCTCCCATCCTGTGCCTGTAAAAACCCCGAGACCCTAGCGGGCAGAGACACAAGTGGCCGGACATCTAGAGGAACACACCAGTGGAAGAACACACAAGTGGCTGGAGGTGTAGAGGAACACACCAGCAGAAAAAGACACAAGCAGCTGGATATTGAGAGGAACACACTGGCAGGAGAACACACAAGTGACTGGATGTCAAGAGGAGCACGCTGGCAGAAGAACACACCAGCAGACACCAGCAGGTGCTGGCGGGCCGACTGGCGGAATGATGGTTTGATTGGGGCACTCGGAGGAGAGCCTGGCCACTGAGCGGCCTGACTATAGGGAAAAACTACCTTTCCATTCCATCTCCCTTCTGGCTCCCCATCTATTTTCTGAGAGCTACGACTACTCAATCAAAAACCCCGCACTGATCCTCCAAGCCCATGTGTGATCCGATTCTTCTGGTACACCAAGGCAAGAACCCCAGGATACAGAAAGCCCTGTCCTTTCGATAAGGCAGAGGGTATAATTGAGCTGATAAACATAAGCTGCTTACAAATGGAAAAACTAAAAGAGCACCTTGTAGCATATGCCCACTGGGGCTTCAGGAGCACTAAGCATTCTGCCCTAGATGCTGCCATGGGTTCAGAGCCCCACAACTTGCCTGTCTGCGTGCTTCCCCTAGAGTTCTGAGCAGCGGGGCACTGAAGAAGCAAGCCACTTCCCCGTCACATGCCCTGCTAGGAGGATAAGGGAATTTTTCTCATTTAGAATTCATTCTGTTGTAAATATCTGCTATGAACAGCATTCTTTTAATGTTTCCTTAGATGAGGAAGGGGGAAAGAAACTTAATCAGTATTCTGGGGTTTCAGATTTGTGTGATTTTTATCTTCCTGTTCTCTCACCCCTAGTCACAGAGCAACCAAAAGATGAAGCAAGTACCAGAAGACCTTTTACTGTGAGGCAGGATCAAATGATTGTTAACAGTTTTTGGAGTCTGGCAGGTCTGGATTTGAATTCAAACTCCACCACTTACAAGTTATATTCAAATTGTTTAATGTCTGTTTCCATAAATATCTCATGGAGTTCTTGTGAGAATTATATGAGAAAATATTTTCAAAACATTTGATATATAGTCAGTGCTCAATAAATGGAAAAAGCCTCTGTGGTGATGGGGTAGAGATGGTAGAGGTATTGAAGATGGCGATAGTTTTTCTGCGTTCTTCACCTCTACTCACTTGTATTTAGTACTGACACAGCACTTAGTACTGTAATTGAAATACACAGTAATTGAATGTAATGAATACTGAGCTTTCAGTATTTCTTTGAAGGAGTGTATGAGGTCTGTACACATTTGTCATAATTCTGTTTAATTTTGTCTTTGGGTAAGAAATAGTGGCTATCTCTCTTTTCTTAGAAGACAATCAGAGACCCTCAAGACATAAAGTTAGGTATCAATTGTATTCCTACTTTGCACACTCTTGAACTATGCTTCATTTAGGTATATCAAAACAAAACAAAAGTCATAGTTTCTTTCCTTGAAAACGATTTACTGTTTTTCTTTTATTTAGTAAACTTTTTTTTTTTTTTTGAGTCAGAGTCTTGTTCTGTTGCCCAGGCTGGAGTGCAAAGGGATGATCTCAGCCTACTGCAACCTCCGCCTTCTGGGTTTGAGCAATTCTCCTGCCTCAGCCTCCTGAATAGCTGAGATTACAGATGCCCACCACCATGCCCGGCTATTTTTTGTATTTTTAGTGAGTTGGGGTTTCACCATATTGGCCAGGCTGTTCTCTTGGCCAGGCTGGTCTTAAATTCCTGACCTCATGATCTGCCCGCCTCAGTCTTCCAAAATGCTGGGATTACAGGCATGAGCAAGCAAGCCTGGCCCAAGTAAACGTTTTAGTGGTATATTACATATGCACAAAAAAGGGAACAAATCATGAGTGTACAACTGGATGCTTTTTCTCAAATGTAATACTCCATGTAAGCACCATTCAGAAAATGTTAAGCAGAAGACTTCAGGACCCCTTTGAGTAACTGCTTTTCCCCAAGGTATAGAAGGGATTTAAGTAGGAACATAACATGTCTTTGGGATGGTTATTCTTGTCTATTTTCAAATTTTATATAATTGGAGTTATACTGTACACCTGATTTTTTTAATCTACCGTCTTTGGTTCAAAATCATGTTTGTGAGAGTAATTCATGTTGTTACATGCAGTGAGAATTTGTTCATTCTTTTTTAAAAAATCGATAACTGTATTAGTTCATTCTTGCATTACTATAAAGAAATACCTGAGACTTGGTAATTTACAAAAAAAAAAAAAACAGGTTTAGTTGGCTTATGGTTCTGCAGGTTGTACAGGAAGAATGATATTTCCACCTGTTTGGCTTCTGGGGAGGCCTCAGGAAACTTACAATCATGGCGAAAGGCCAAGGGAGTGCTGGCACTTCTTACATGGAAGGAACAGGAGAAAGAGAGAGAGGCAGAGGGAGGTGCCACACTCTTTTAAACAACTAGATCTCATAAGAACTCACTATCATGAGAAAAGCACCAAAGGGGATGGTGCTAAACCATTTCTGAGAAACCAATCCCATGATCCAATCACCTCCCACCAGTCCCCACCTCCAACACTGGGGATTATAGTTCGACATGATATTTAGTGGGGACACAGATTAAAACCGTATCATTCCACCTCTAGCCCATCTAAATCTATACCTAATCCATTGAAAGCTTTTTTTTTTAATCATGAAAGGATGTCGAGTTTTTTCAAATGCCTTTTCTGCATCTACTGAGATGATCATATAGCTTTTGTCCTTCATTGTGTTAATGTGGTGTATCCCATGTATTGATTTGCATATATTGAACCATCTTTGCATCCCAAAGATAAATCCCACTTGATTGTGGAGAACATTCTTTTTAATGTGCTGTTGAATTCAGTTAGTATTTTGCTGAGGATTTTTGCATCTATGTTTATTAGTCATGTTGACCTATAATTTCCCTTTTTTGGTATTATCTTTATCTGGTTTGTGTATCAGGGTGTTGATGGTCTCATAAAATTAGTTTGGAGGTTTTCCTTCCTGTCCAGTTTTCTGGAAGAGTTTGAGAAGGATTGGTAATAGTTTTTACCTAGATATTTAGTAGAATTCACCAGTGAAGCCGTCAGGTTCTGACCTTTTCTTTGGCAGAATATTTCAGTTAATGATTCAATTGCTTTTTAGTCATTATTGGTCTATTTAGATTTTTTATTTCTTCCTGATTCAATCTTGGTGGTTTGTATGTCTAGGAATTTATCTATTTCTTTTAGGATATCCAATTTGTTGGTGTGTATTTGTTCATAGTAGTCTCTTATGATCATTTGTATTTCTGTATACTTAACTGTAATCTGAGTCATCTCTCTTTTTCTTAGTATAGCTAAAAGTTTATTGATTTTGTTTTCCTTTTCAAAAATCTAACTCTTAATTTTGTTGATCTTTTCTATTGTTTTTCTAGTTTTATGTTATTCATTTCTGCTCTGATCTTTATTATTTCCTTCTTTCTACTTACTTTGGGCTTAGTTTGTTCTTAGTTTTTCTAGTTCATTTGAGGTATAATATTAGGTTCTTTGAGATATTACATTTCTTTGATGTAGGCATTTCTTGCTGTAAATGTTCCTTTTAAAACTGCTTTTTATGCATCCCATAAATTCTGGTATGTTGTTTCCATTTTCATTTGTCTCAAGAGCAAACTATCTACCTTTTAAGTTAATGTACATGCGTGAAATGACAATGCATCTATCTTCCAGTACAAAGTATTATGGTATAAGTTGAATATGCAAGACAGTAAATTGGGAGAGAGTAGCAGTTAAAAGAGGGTGATTTTAATTATGGAATATGAATCAGGGCATATTTTGAAGGAAATAAGTTGATTTGTTACCAGAGTTACATGGTAAAAATAAAAAGAGAATTTTTATGAGTCTTAACTCAGGCCTAATTTTGGTTATCACTATGATAATATCTGGTCTTTGAATTAACATGAATTTTCTCATAGGTTTACTCCTCTGCCCTTCTCAAAACTTACAAAAAGGTATTCTAGCTGGATTGAGAAATGGTATAAACTACTTAAATGCTTTTGTAGATTACTTTCATTTCATGTAGTTGATATTTAGTGACTGTCTTGGAGTGCATAAATATTACAAATGCATTGAGAGGCAGGCAGCATGATTTTGCCTGTAGAGCTAGTTGCAAGACCTGCATCCCAAATATCCCTGAATCACAGATTTTTTTATGTGTGTTCAAAATATGATGTGATAGCTCATTTTTCCTCTTGTCTGACATTCTGTCTTTATTATTGTGAAGTCTCTTTGCCCTGGTATATACATAGTTTTGTAAGGTATAGCTGATGCATGATTATGACTGATTTGAAATTGTTCCTAGAGGTATTCAATGACAGTTTTATAGGGAATTTGGTCAGATTAGGTTTTCTCATGTTCCAGATTCTTACACTGTCCTGTAGATTTTGGCCGTAAGCTTCTTAATATGAGTCGCCATCATATTAAGATTACTTAATGAAGAAGGTGAAACCACCAATTTCTATTGCCTTGTAATTGTTTGTTATTGCTTGAGTCTGTGTTTATTCTTTCCTAGCAAGTCTGTGAACAGCATTTTAATGGATAGCAGAAATGAGGAAGAGAGTGGAGAGTGGACCATGAATTAGCAAAGCTCCAACTTGCTTTCTAGGATTAGAACAATATTTAACAATTAAGCTATACATTTCTGCAATTATAGTTTTGTTTGGAAATAAAAAATTATCTTGAGAAAAGGTAGTTTTGAAAATGGTTGGAGGGCAATTAAGTAACCTAGTATGTCAGAGTAAAATAAAATGTATGTGTTTAACTATTGATACATATTTGAGATGTTCTGTCTTTAATATATATCTATCAATAGAGAGCTAAATACATACATGTTATATTATACATATATTTGGGTTTTTATTTTTGAGACAGAGTCTTGCTTTATCACCCATGCTGGAGTGCAGTGGCACAATCCCAGCTCACTGCAACCTCCACTTCCTAGGTTCAAGCTATTCTCATGCCTCAGCCTCCCAAATAGCTGGGACTACAGATGCATGCCACCACACCCAGCTGATTTTTGTATTTTAAGTAGAGACAAGCTTTCACCATGTTGGCCAGGCTAGTCTTGAACTTCTGGCCTCATGTGATCTGCCTGCCTCAGCCTCCCAAAGGGTTGGGATTACAGGCATGAGCTACTGTACATGGCAGATATATATTGATACAGACTTGAAAATCAAGTCTATGTTTCATATTAATGCTAAAGTTAATAAGTGATTTAACATGTTGAGATGAGTAATGAGTCAGAAGCATCAAATAGCTTACCAAAATCACACAGCTAACAAATGGTAAAGACAAAAATTCAAACTTGTTACTTTCTGACTCTGAACAATCTTATTTTCATTTTACCCAGTTACCTTTGGTTCTCCTTGTCAGTCTCCATTGGCCACTATAACAAGACTTTCAAATGCTGTCTTCTTGGGCTTTTAACTCTTTGATTTTCTCATCATCTCAGTGTTCAGCCTAGTGGGTCCTTTAAGTATCTGTCTTGGTCTAGATAAGGATGTAAGGCCACAGTTAAAAAGTGTGACCCAGCAGATACTCTGCATTTGAAGAACTGGCTCCTGAACTACCACCATCTTTTCCCCGTGTTATTTTCTGGAACTGTTTAGCCCAACTGTTTCAGTGTGATACACTGATATAGTATAATACATAACTTCTTTTTAGGTGATATATTACCTAGATATATCTGAGGAATGACACAGATTAAGAACTGAGTAGAAGTACCTAATAATTGTATGAGTTTGTCGAAATTTCTTAAGCTCATTGAGTTTTAGTTTATTTATGTGCAAGAAAAGAATAATACTAATTTCTTGGGGGTACTTATCAGGATTACATAAAGATATCAAATGCCTAAGTGTAGCATATCTGGTGTGTAATACTTCCCAAGAGATAGCAGTTTCTTAACCTTTTCTCTGATTTCTGATCTGCTATGCTATCTCTAGGCATCTGCTTTAGTTTTGCTTCATTCATTCATTCTATTCCCACTCTCCTTGTTGAAAAGCTATAGTCTCACTTTTTTGTTGTTTGTTTTTGTTTTTTGTTTGTTTTCTTTTAACTTTTAGGTTCAGGAGTAAATGGGCAGGTTTGTTACCTAGGTATTTACTCATGTCATGAGGGTCACAGATGATCTGGTCACCCAGGTACTAAGCATAGTACCTGATAGGTATTTTTTCTGATCTCTTCTCCCATCTTCCACCCTCAAGTAGGCCCTACTGTCTGTTATTACCCTCTTTGTGACCATGCTTTCTCTTTATTTAGCTCCTGCTTGTAAGTGAGAACATGAGGCATTTGGTTTTCTGTTCCTGCTTTAGTTTGCTAAGGATAAGGGTCTCAGTGTCTTCCACTTTGCTGCAGAGAACATGATTTTATTCTTTCTTTATGGCCATGTAGTATTCTATGGTGTATAGGTAATTAATTTTCTTTATTCAGTCTACCATTGATGGGCATTTAGGTTTATTGTATGGCTTTGCTATTGTGAATAGTACTACAATGAACATATGTGTACATGTGCCTTCATGGTAGAACAATTTATATTCATTTGGTTATATATTCAATGGCAGGATTGCTGGGTTGATTGGTATTCTGTTTTTAATTCTTTGAGGAATCACCACACTGCTTTCCACAATGCCTAAACTAATTTACACTCTGACCCAGCAATGTATAATTATTCTCTTTTCTCTGCAACCTTGCCAGTGTCTGTTTTTTTGTTTTTTCATTTTTTTAAATAGTAGCTATTCTGACTGGTGTGAGATAATATCTGATTTTGGTTTTGATTTGCATTTCTCTAATGATTAGTGATGTTAAACATTTTGTCATATGCTCGTTGACCATATGTATGACTTCTTTTGAAAAGTTGCTGTTTATGTCCTTTGCCTACTTTTTAAGGGGGTTGGTTTGTTTATTTGCTTGTAAATTTGTTTAAGTTCTTTATAGATTGTGGACCTCAGACCTTTGCCAGATGCATAGTTTCTAAATATTTTCTTCCATTCTGTTTTCTCTTTTGATAGTTTATTTTGTGGGTTTTCTGTTTTCTCTTTTGATAGTTTATTTTGCTGTGCAGAAGCTCTTAGGTTTAATTATATCTCATCTGTCAATTTTTGCTTTTGTTGTAATTGCTTTCGGGGTCTTCGTCATGAAATCTTTGCCAGGTCCCTTGTACAGAATTGTGTTTACTAGGTTATCTTCCAAGGTTTTTATAGATTTAGGTTTTACATATAAGTCTTTAATCCATCTTGCGTTGTGATTTTTGTGTATGGTATAAGGAAGGCATTTGATTCCAATCTTCTGCATGTGGCTATTCTGCTTAAAAACTCCTTGAGCTGATAAACAATTTCAGTTAAGTTTCAGAAGAGAAAATCAATGTACAAAAATCAGTAGCATTCCTGTACACCAATAGCATCCAATAGCACCGAAGTAGAGAGCTAAATCAGGAACCCAATCTCATTCACAATTGCCACAAAAAGAATAAATTACCTAGATATACAGCTAACCAGGGACATAAAAGAGTTCTACAATGAGAAATATGAAACACTACTCAGATAAATCAGAGATGACACAAAGAAATGGAAAAACATTCCATATTCTTGAATAGGAAGAAGCAATATAGTTAAAAAGGCGATACTGCGTGAAGCAATTTACAGATTCAATGCTGTTCCTGTCAAACTATCAATAACATTCCTCACAGAACTAGAAAAAACTATTTAAAAATTCATATAGAACCAAAAAAGACCCTGAATAGCCAAAGCAATGCTAAGCAAAAAGAACAAAGCTGGAGGCATCACGTTATCTGACTTCAGACTATACTACACGGCTACAGTAGCCAAAACAGCATGATACTGGTACAAAAACAGACATATAGACCAACGGAATGGAATAGAGTGCCCAGAAATAGTGCCACACACCCACGACCATCTGACCTTCAACAGAGCTGACAAAAACAAGCAATCATTGTTCAGTAAGTTGTGCTGATCTCCCACCTTTGTCACCTCTGAAAGTTCACAGTGGGCATAGCCTGACCATTATGTTGAACCCTATTTTTCTTTGTAGGTACCTGTCTTAGGTCTCTAGTGGGGTTAATTAAAACCAAATAATTTAATGTGGATTACTTTTATAATGTAACTTTTCTCTTTAGAGTTTGTTTTTGCCTCTATTGTATCTTTTCCACTTGATCTCTAAATTAGCTCCTAACTTAAGTATTCGAATTTGTTGTTTTAAATCATCTAGAGTGTGGCCTATCAGAAAATACAAATGAAACCATAGAGATAAGGAAAATTTATAGTATGTATACTAAATTGGTCATCTTTTCTTTAAGCGATGAATAAGATTTTAGTTAAATATATACAAATTTAGAAAATATTCATTGCACAAAGTAATCAAAGACATAAAATCCATAAAATATCTTTTGTTTAAATTAGTATAAAAAGTAGCAGAAAAACTTATAAAAGTATTTAGTGCTGATGATTATGCAATGAAGTAATACTCTACAAATATCTAGGAACAATGCAAATGAGAACATACCATCAGCAGAGCCATTTAACTGGATATTTGGGAGTCTAGCTTTCACTTGTGTTTGTCTTCATATATAAACACATGCATTATGGATCACAGTATTGATACCTTTCATCCTAGTAGCTTCAAATCATAATTCTAAATAAATTATCCAAAGTATATAAAATTATGTAAAATTGAAAATGTATTATGATATTATATATAGTTTTTTATGTTTAAAGCCTGCTATATTCATTGGAGACCCTGGCCCGGTATAACATATGAAAAAAAATATAAAGGGGACACTGTAGTCACACTCTTGCATTTTCATGATCTCATACTAGAACTGACTTACTCTGTTTATCATAGCCAAAAGAAAAAGAAAGAAAAAGAAATAACCCAAATCTCCAGCATGAGAAGAATGGCCAAATAAATTGTGGCATACTTCCAAAAAGGAATATTATGGAACAATTAAAGAAATAAACTACAACTAGATGCAATATACTTCAGAATCTTCACATTCATAATATTCAACCAAAAAAGGAAGTTGTAAAAGGACATACATAATATTATAGAAAGTATCAAAATATGGAAAATAATACAACATATTGTTTCTGGTTATATACTTGTCATAATAGTACTTTTTAAAACAAATGAGATACCCAATACCAATAATGGTCATCTCTGAAGAGAGGGAAGAAAATGATTAAGGAGGTCACACAGGGGCTTAAACTGTATTTGTAATGTTTAGAGGATATGTAAGTATTCATCTTATGATTCTATATATTTTTCTATATGGCTAAAAGATTTCATAATTTCAAAAAAGAATGATGATTCACTAAATAATTTGATCATAGTCTTTTAAAAACATATATCATTCTGTCTTTTTGAAACAGATGATAAATAACGATGTAAAATTTATATAATTCACAAAATGTACTTTGAATCTTTTAAAGAAGACAGTAAAATATTAATTATAAAAATCCATATTTTCAAAATTAACTTAGAGTTTATATTAATAAATCTGAGTATTTTCTAAGAAAACAAAATGCATCCCCTTAATTACTTTTTTCAGATAACCTTTTTGTTAATTCTTTTCATTTTAAATGTGTTAAATCATAAAGCAGTAAGCACTAGTTTCTAGATACAGTAGGGATTGTTCACATTTGCTTTTTAAGAATTTTTTTTTGAAGGGAAATTTTTGAAATTTATTCTTTGTAGAATATTGTTTCTCACTTAAGATTCTGAATATCGTTTGTCTGCTGTCCATTTAGAAAGGAAGTAATTCTTGACTAAATAGCTGGGCTTTGTGAATTTCAGCTTAGTGTTACAGCTTCCATGACTGATGGTGATGGAGCTATTATATAAGATGATTGCCATCAGATGCTTTAATTCCAAGATTATTTGAATGGAAGGGTATTACGATAAGGAGAACCTTAGAGAAATTTCTAATTGAAAAAGAAATGATTTTTTGTTGGAATTTTATTTTAATTTGTATTAGATTCATTAATCTAATTTATGATTTACACTCTTGTATTTCAGGGAAAGGTGGCCCAGACAGCATGTATGTCAGCTTGCAAGCATTTAGCCACATCCTTGATGCAACTTTTGTTGGAAGCTGAAGTGCGACAGCTCACCTTGGGAGCATTACAGCAGTTCAACTTGGATGTCAGAGAATGTGAACGTAAGACAGTGACCATCCCTTTGCTTGTTTGTCTTACCAGCAAACTCATTTCTGTGGGGGAAGAAAACATTTTAGATGTTTAGGGTCCTTGTTCCTAAAGGGGTCAAAGAATACCTAGATAACAGAGATAATTTTTAGAATATCTAGAAATAAAATTTGTCAGCAAGCTAAGTTGAACTCCCAGAAGTGCTTAGACCCGTATTTAAAACAGAAGATCTTATCTACAAGGAAGTCTGCTGTCTATAAGGAATATAAAGGGAGGTATGCATTTAATAGACACTAAAGTAAACCTGATTGCCCAAAGGCTTCAAAAGAATGCAGTTTTGAACTACTTTCTTCTACTATTCTGTTTAAAAACTAGCTATATCTTATATGCAAACTCTTATTAGTCTAAAGAACAAATTCTGTGTGTATTAATTAGTCAGAAATGCTTTCTATTATAAGAAATAAACTTTAGATAGAGTGGCTTAAACAGATAAATTTTATTTTTCTCAAAGGCAATAAGTTGCTGTATTGGTTTAATTGTTCAGTGATGTCATTATGGACCCCAAGCTCTTTTATTTCTTCTCCTTTGGTATAATTAGAGTGTGAACTCTTCATTCTCATTATATATTACAGTCAGAAGAGACCCACATTCAAGACAGGAAATGGACCTATTCCTTTTATTAAGACAATAAGAACCTTTTGAGGAGATCCCTGACAAACTTTCCTGTATGTCTCATTGAACAAAACGCTGCCATATGATCATTTCTAGCTCTATGGGAGGCAGGGAGATTGAGTACCTGACAGAGTGAAAGAGGAGCATCATTATTGGCAGAGTTGACTCATCATAAATCATCTACTTGAAGTTGAATACAAAATTAGGCTCTAGTTAGGAAAGAATGAAGAGCTGTCAGTGAGAAATGAAAATGAACAAGAAATGTTATGACTCTTGGAATTTTTTCTTATTCTAAGAAAATTAAAATAATGGGAAATTACATGAGTCTGCTGACACCTTTGCCCCACATTTTTATTTTACCACTTACTGGTTTCCTTTGGTTGACTCTTGATGGCTGGAAATTAAAGTTTTATTGGCAATGCTATTTTTAATTTAAAAAGGCATTAATAGGACTTCTAGTTATAGCCAGCACAAAGTGAAAGGTATCAAAGTTACCCTTTTGCCATAAACAACTGTAAAACTGGATAAACTACATGAAGCAACACTTTTCATGTGTCCTTTTAAATTTCTTTCATAGTATTTTATAGTTTGTAAGATCTTTTATTTCTTTGGCTAAATAAATTCCTAGGCATGTAATTTTATTTGTGGCTATTGTAAATGGGATTACTTTTTAATTTCTTCTTCAGATTGTTCACTGTTGGCATATAGAACTGCTACTGATTTTTGTATGCTGATTTTGTATCCTGAAACTTTACTAATTTGTTTATCAGTTCTAATGATTTTTTTTTTTTGGTAGAGGCTTTAGGTTTTTCTAAATATAATATCATATTATTTGCAAACAAGGATAATTGACCTCTTCCTTTTCAAGTTGGGTGACCCTCTTTTCTTTCTCTTGTTTAATTACTCTAGGTAGGACTTTTAGTACTATATTGAATAACAATGATGAAAGTAGTCATCTTAGTCGTGTTCTACTTCTTAGAGAAAAAGTTTGATACTAGCTGTGGATCTGTCATATATGGCTTTTATTTTGTTGAGGTAATGTTTCTCCTATACCCAATTTTTTTAGGGCTTTTATCATGAAGCGATGTTGAATTTTATCAAATGCTTTTCAGCATCAGTTGGAATGATCATATGGTTCTTTTGATAGCTGGAAATTAAGGTTTTATTGGCACTGCTATTTTTAATTTAAAAAGGCATTAATGTCCTTCATTCTCTTCATATGTTGTATCACATTGATTGACTTGCATATGTTGAACCATCCTTGCATCCTTTGGATAAATTCCACTTGGTCATGATAAATGATCTTTTTAATGTATTGTTGAATTCAGTTTGATAGTATTTTGTTGAGAATTTTTGTATTAATATTCTTCAGAGTTATTGGCATGGAATTTTCTTTTTTGATGCGTCTTTGATATTATTATCAGGGTAATACTGACCTTGTAGAATGAGTTTGGAAGTATTCCCTCCTCCTCTTTTTATCAGAACAGTTTGAGTAGGATTGGCATTAGTTTTTCTTTTTTTTATTTTTCATATATATATGTTATTGCATTTTAGGTTCTGGGGTACATGTAAAGAACATGCAAGATTGTTGCTTAGGTACATACATGGCAATGTGGTTTGCTGCCTCCATCCCCATCACTTATATCTGGCATTTCTCCCCATGTTATCCCTCCCCAGCTTCCTACGTGCCACTGTCCTTCCCCTAGTCTCCCCCAACAAACCTCAGTGTGTGATGCTCCCCTCCCTGTGTACATGTGTTCTCATTGTTTAACACCTGCCTATGAGTGAGAACATGTGGTGCTTGATTTTCTGTTGCTGTGTCAGTTTGCTGAGAATGATGGTTTCTCCCAGTCTTTGCTATTGTAAACAGTGATGCAATGAACATATGTGTGCATGTGTCCTTATAATAGAATGATTTATAATCCTTTGGATATATACCCAGTAATGGGATTGCTGGGTCAAATGGAATTTATTTCTAAGTCCTTGAGGAATCGCCACACTGTCTTCCACAATGGTTGAACTAGTTTACACTCCCACCAACAGTTTAAGAGTGTTCCTATTTCTTCACATCCTCTCTAGCATCTGTTGTCTCCCGATTTTTTAATGATTGCCATTCTAACTGGCATGACATGGTATCTCAATGTAGTTTTGATTTGCATTTCTCTAATGACCAGTGATGATGAGCATTTTTTCATATGTTTATTGACCTCATACATATCTTCTTTTGAAAAGCGTCTGTTCATATCCTTTGCCCACTTTTGAATGGGTTTGTTTGTTTTTTCCTTGTAAATCTGTTTTAGTTCTTTGTAGATTCTGGATATAAGTCCTTTGTCAGATGGGTAGATTGCAACAATGTTTTCCCATTCTGTTGTTGCCGGTTCACTCCAATGATTGTTTCTTTTGTTGTGCAGAAGCTCTGGAGTTTAATTAGGTCCCATTTGTCTATTTTGGCTTTTGTTGCCAATGCTTTTGGTGTTTTAATCATGAGGTCCTTGCCTGTGCCTATGTCCTGAATGGTTTTGCCTAGGTTTTCTTCTAAGGTTTTTATGGTGTTAGGTCTTATGTTTAAGTCTTTAATCCATCTGGAGTTAATTTTAGTGTAAGGTGTCAGGAAGGGGTCCAGTTTCTAATTTCTGCACATGACTAGCTGGTTTTCCCAATACCATTTATTAAACAGGAATCCTTTCCCCATTGCTTGTTTTTGTCAGATTTGTCAAAGATCAAATGGTTGTAGATGTATGGCATTGCCTCCCAGTCCTCTATTCTGTTCCATTGGTCTATATGTCTGTTTTGGTACCAGTACCATGCTGTTTTCATTACTATAGCCTTGTAGTATAGTTTGAAGTCAGGTAATGTGATGCCTCCAGCTTTGTTCTTTTTGCTTAGAATTGTCTTGACTATGCGGGCTCTCTTTTGGTTCCATATGAAGTTTAAGGTGGTTTTCTTCCAGTTCTGTGAAGAAGGTCATTGGTAGCTTGATGGGGATAGTGTTGAATCTGTAAATTACTTTGGGCAGTATGGCCACTTTCACGATATTGATTCTTCCTAACCATGAGCATGGAATGTTTCTCCATCCGTTTGTGTCTTCTCTTATTTCGTTGAGCAGTGGTTTGTAGTTCTCCTTGAAGAGGTCCTTTATATCCTTTGTTAATTGTATTCCTAGGTGTTTTATTCTCTTTGTAGCAATTGTGAATGGCAGTTCGTTCTTGATTTGGCTCTCTTTAAGTCTGTTATTGGTGTATGGGAATGCTTGTGATTTTTGCACATTGATTTTGTATCCTGAGACTTTCTGAAGTTGCTTATCAATTTAAGGAGATTTTGGGCTGAGACGATGGGGTTTTCTAAATATACAATCATGTCGTCTGCAAATAGAGACAATTCAACTTCCTCCTTTCCTAATTGAATACCCTTTATTTCTTTTGCTTCCCTGATTGCTCTGGGTAGAACTTCCAATACTATATTGAACAGGAGTGGTGACAGAGGGCATCCTTATCTAGTGCTAGATTTCAAAGGGAATGCTTCCAGTTTTTGCCCATTCAATATGATATTGGCTGTGGGTTTGTCATAAATAGCTTTTATTATTTTGAGATAGTTTCCATCAATACCTAATTTATTCAGAGTTTTTAACATAAAGGGCTGTTGAATTTTGTCAAAGGCCTTCTCTGCATCTATTGAGATAATCATGTGGTTTTTGTCTTTGGTTCTGTTTATGTGGTGAATTACATTTATAGACTAGTGTATGCTGAATCAGCCTTGCATCCCCAGAATGAAGCCTACTTGATTGTGATGGATAAGCTTTATGATGTGCTGTTGTAAGTGGTTTGCCAGTTTTTTATGAAGATTTTTGCATCTATGTTCATCATGGATATTGGCCTCAAGTTTTCTTTTTTTGTTGAGTCTCTGCCAGGTTTTGGTATCAGGATGATGTTGGTCTCATAAAAAGATCTGGGGAGGATTCCCTCTTTTTGGATTGTTTGGAATAGTTTCAGAAGGAGTGGTACCAACTCATCTTTGTATGTCTGGTAGAATTTGGCGGTGAATCATCTGGACCTGGGGTTTTTTTGGTTGGTAGGCTCTTAATTGCTGCCTCAACTTCAGCCCTTGTTATTGGTCTATTCAAGGTTTCAACTTCTTCCTGGTTTAGGCTTGGGAGGGTGTAAGTGTCCAGGAATTTATCCATTTCTTCCATGTTTACTGGTTTACATGCATAGAGTTGTTTATAGTAATCTCTGATGGTGGTTTGTATTTCTGTGGAATCTGTGGTGATATCCCCTTTATCGTTTTGTATTGTATCTATTTGATTCTTATCTCTTTTCTTTTTTATTAATCTGGCTAGTGGTCTGTCTATTTTGTTGATCTTTTCAAAAAACCAGCTTCTGGATTTATTGATTTTTTGAGGGTTTTTTTGTGTCTCTATGTCCTTCAGTTCTGCTCTGATCTTAGTTATTTCCTGTCTTCTGCTAGCTTTTGAGTTTTTTTGATCTTGCTTCTCTAGCTCTTTCAATTTTGATGATAGGATGTCGATTTTAGATCTTTCCTTGCTTTTCATGTGGGCATTTAGGGCTATAAACTTTCCTCTAGACACTGCTTTAAATCTGTCCCAGAGATTCTGATATGTTGTATCTTCATTCTCATTGGTTTTCAAGAACATCTTTATTTCTGCCTTCATTTCATTGTTTATTCAGTCAACATTCAAGAGCTAGTTGTTCAGTTTTCATGAAGTTGTGCAGTTCTGAGTTAGTTTTTCTTTAAATGTTTGATAGAATTCTGTAGTGAAACCATTCGGTCCTGGGCTTTTCTTTACTGGGAGACTTTTTATTATCGTTTCAGTCTTGTTAGATGTTACTGGTCTGTGTTCCAGGGCCTGGAATGGGGACCTCATGACTCTGCCTGGTGCCCTATCCTTCTGTGACTGAATTGGTATCCAAGACACATGACAGAGTCCTCTTTGCTATGTTCTCCTCTTAAGCAGAAGGAAAGACTCATTTTCTAGCTGTGAGCTGCACTGCCTGGGATTGGCAGAGAGGTAGTGCAAGCACTCCCTCAGCTGCCCTAGCTGGATTACTGCCCAGGGCATATACCACCCTAATCCTCTGGCTCTGAGCCCAGTCTAATACTAAGAGTTGCCTAAGAGTTGCAGTCCTTGTGTTCTAGAGTTTCTTTCAAGTTTACCCAGGACCCCAGAGCACTTTGGCCTGTGGTGGTGAGGCTTGCTGAGAAACTCAAGTTCTGACCTCTGGAATGGATGAATCTCCTTTGGCTAGGGCTGGTCCAAATGTTCCTTCCATGTGTGGGTGCTGACTGAGCCCAGCCAGCACAGCTTTTTCTCCACTATGACAGGGCAGCACTGAGTTCAATGTAAAGTCCCCCAGTTGCTGTACTCTCCCTTCCCCAAATGCACTAGCTCTCTAGGCCATTCAGCCACTTCCAGGGGATGGAGGAGGGTTGGCATCAGTAATACAAGATTATCTTTCTGCCCATCTTCAATGCCTCTTTCAGTGATATGATGTTAAATCTAGGAAGCATGATTGCTCACCTGATTTTTGGTTCTCATGCCAGTGCTTTTCTGTCTGCAGATACTTGTTAAAATTTGGTGTTTATGTGGGTGTGGGGTTGGGGAGGGGAGATCAGACAAATGATGTAATCTTATATTCTACCATCTCGTTGCACCTCCTGAATGTAATTTTCTATATGATTGGACTTAAATCTATCACCTTGCTATTTGTTTTCTATTTCCTTTTTCATACTTTGTTCATTTTTCTTCTTTCATTACTTGTTTTTTAGATTAACTAGTGTTCTTTTTAACTCGTTTTTTTTATGTGATCTATAGTTTATTAGCTCCAACACTCTATTTTGTATTTTAGTTTTTGTTACTGGATTTCCAATATACATCTTTAACACAGAGTACCTTAAAATAATAATATGCCATTTTGCATTAATGTAAGAATATTAGAAAAGTATTGTTTTCCCTCTCTTTTGTCCTTTGTGTTATTATTGTTATACATATTACTTCTATATAGTCTGTAAACCCCACAATACATTATTACTGCAACTTTGCTTTAATCACTCATGTATTTTACAAAATATCTAGATGTGATCAATATATATTTCATAACTACCTATTATTTAATATATTCTACATTCTTCTTTGTGCAGATTCAGATTTCAATACGATATCATTTTTAGTCTACTGAGGAGCTTCCTTCAATGTAAATTATAGTGCAGTTCAACTTGTGTTAAATTCTCTAAACTTTTTTTTTGGTGAAATCTTTAGTTTGCCTTCACTTTGGAAAGATATTTTCATTGTTCAGTGAATTCTAGGTTGACAGGGTTTTGTTTTATTTGTTTTTGTTTTGTGTGTGTGTGTGTGTGTGTGTGTGTGTGTGTGTATGTGTGTGTGTGTGTGTGTGTGTGTGTGTGTTCAATGCTTTAAAGAGTTTCAACTGTTTTCTTTTGATGGATATAGTTTCTGATGGGAAGTTTTTTGTTATCTTTGTTCCTCTGTACAAATTATGTCTCATTTTCTCTACTTTTTTGAGAATTTTATCACTGGTTCTCAGCAATTTCATTAGGCTGTGTCTTTGGGATTGTTTAGGTTAATTCTGCTTAGAATTCATTGAGTTTGGACATGAAAGTTTATACTTTTTATTACATTTGAGAAGGCTTTTGCTATTATTTCTTTGAATATCTTTTCTGCCTCTCCTTTTTGTCTGAATCTTCCTTTACAAATATTTTAGACCACTTCACATTGTCCTGTAGGTTACTGATGCTCTCTTTATTTTCTTTTCAGTCTTCTTTATGTGCTTCATTTTGGATGGTTTCTATGTTTCTATTGGTGTCTTCAGGTTCTTTGAACTTTCACTTTGGAGTGTCTAATCTGCTGTTTATTTCAAGGTATCTGTCATTTAAGGTGTTGGTTTTTTACTTGTCTATGAACACCATTTGCTTCTTTTTGATATCTTCCATTGCTTTCTTCATAATATTCTTGTTCCTCTACCTTCTTAACATATGGAACACTCTTATAAAAGCTATTTAACAGTCCTGTTCTACCAGTTCCATCATGTGTATATTTTCCATGTTATTCATGTTTTTCACTTGATTATAGGTCATATTTTCTTGTTTCTTTGCAACCTGATCATTGTTTATAGGATTCCTGAAATTTTACATTTTATATTGTTGGATGCTGTATTTCGTTGTATTCCTTTAAATGTTACATTTTGTTCTGACATGCATTTTAGTTATTTGCAATTGTATTCATTTGAGACTTACTCTTAAGTATATAGTGGATCCATAGCAGCTTTTTGACCAGGTCTAATTTATCACCAATTCTAAAGCAGTACCCTTTGGAGAATTCTGCTCAATGCTTTGAATATCTCAGAGGTCTTTGAACTCTGGCTGGTGGAAACACAAAGTATGCTCAGCCCCATAAGACTTTCATGAACTCTTTTCCTTTTCATTTCTAGTGGTTCTTTCTCAGGCGTTTGATAGTTGCCTCCCATACATACACAAATTAGTACTCCACCAAATATCCAAAGGACCCTTCTGTAGTTTTCCTGGATGCTCTGTTTTGCAGCTTCCTTCTTTCTGATACTCAGTCTTGTAAAATTTGTTGCCCTGAACTCCTGTACTCTAGTCTCTGACTTTTCAACTCAGTAAGACAGACAACCATTCAGTTCTCTCCCTTTGCCTGCTTTGTAGCACAGCCTGGAAGCTGCCTCTAGGGTAGCTCACCTCGCTTGCTTTCCTACTCAGAATCATTATGTCTGTGTTCTGCATTGCCTTTTGTCCAGTATCTAAAGCCATTATTTCAGATGCCTTGTACAGTTTTCCAGGTTTCCAGGGGTTTTTTGTTGTTGTTGTTGTTTATTTTTTTGTTTTTTTGAGATGAAGTTTTGCTCTGTCACCCATGCTGGAGTGCAGCGGTGTGATCTTGGCTCACTGCTACCTCTGCCTCCCAGGTTCAAGCAATTCTCCTGCCTCAGCCTCCTGAGTAGCTGGGACTACAGGTGAATGCCACCATGCCTGGCTGATTTTTGTATTTTTAGTAGAGACAGGGTTTCACCATGTTAGCCAGGCTAGTCTTGAACTCCTGACCTCAATGATCCACCTGCCTCAGCCTCCCAAAGTGCTGGGATTACAGGCGTGAGCCACTGCACCTGGCCTCTAGGTTTTTTTTTACACTGGAAAGATTAGTGCTGTGCCTATTAGTTTATTATAACCAGTAGCAGAATCAAGTGACTACGTCTCAATATTTTTAGGGTTTTTTAAAATGAAAGCAATATCTATTCATTGTGGAAAATGGTGGGGGAAAAAGAAAAGTACAGAAAGAAGATTAAAAACTACCCTAATCTTATCATTCAGAAATAAGCACACTGTCATGTCTTTCATCTAGACATGAAAATATACAACAGCAACAGAACTGTTTCTGGAAGTTGTCCATCACATTCCTTGCATCTAGTTAGTCAAAATTGTTTCACATTCCCCTCTCTTAACCAATTATTTAGTAGCAGAATGAAAAGATAATAATTGGCTAAACCAATCAAAATTGATTCTTGAGATCAGAATTAAGTCATCCTTTTCTGAATTCTGAGGAAAAAATAGAAGCTCATTCTCTTATAAAGAAAAGGAAGGAAAGGGCTTTGGTGTAGGCAATCAACCAATACCACTGGTTAAATAACAAAGTCTGGTGAATTTTTGGAAATGATCAACAACAAGACTGCATTTTTGACCGAGATAAGACATAAACAGGGATTAAGGATGATAAAGTTAAAATGTATGCACTTTCAGGAGTGGTGATGGACTGGGAGAAACAGCGAAGAGTAAGAGTAATGCCCATCTTATGGCTTGATTTTGAATGAGCTGCTTCTTGTGAGAAACATAGGAGAATCTGCATCCTTAATGCAGAGCCAGCTTTCAGTTAAGACTAAAAGAACATTTAATGAAAAGGTGGAAACACAATAGAGTTTGTTAACCATGTAAAAGGGCTTCCAGATAGCCAATATCTTATCTGAAAAGCCCCTTGGTATTTGTAATAACCTTTCAGGCTTAGATTCAAATTGAAACCAACATTTGAAGGGCATGATGGTACGTGAATAACCATATCAGCACTGAAAAATTTTTTCTATATATATTGTGGAGCCACTAAGGTTCATTGATTTAGAATTTAATGTTTCATTCCTGATTGGCAGTAATTTGTCTGTCAAGAAACTTTCCATGGACATTTATTTTACTTTAAAAGAAAGAACTCTATTCTATGTCTTTCCCTATACCATCCCCCTCATTTTTTTTTTCTTTAGATGCTCAGTGGTCTATAAAAAAATCTTAAAGAAATGATACATAAAATTCAAGTAACTATACAGAGGCGTATAAAAGCAGTCCCAAATGACAAGATAATTAACACTTACATCTTTCTATCCAGTGGTGTGTGCATGAAGTATTTTCCCTTTTTGTCTGTGAGCCCTTGGAAGAACTGTATAGGTCCTGAAAGAAATCAAACTCTGGACAAGATAAAATGTGAATATACCTTGAGTGTTTTTGAATATGAGGTCAGGTCTGTCATTTTCTTAGGTCCCAAATGCCTAGAGGTATAATATGCACTACCAAGAGCCTGAGATACTCAGGATAGTGTAGTCATTTATAGAAATTTTAGAGTCACTTCAACAGAATGGATTCAGGTTCCCGCTTACTTTTAGTTTTGCCATGTGCAAATTATTTAGGATAGTGTAGTCATTTATAGAGATTTTAGAGTCACTTCAACAGAATGGATTCAGGTTCCCACTTACTTTTAGTGTTGCCATGTGTAAATTATTTAACCCATTACAACTCCATTTATTAAGTAAGAATAATATCATTACTGATTATAAAGATGAGAGGGTTTGGATTAAATGAGATAATACATGAAAGGCTATATTTCATTGTATGGTAAAACACTATGCACTAATAATTATCAGCTGCTCCTATTTTTGTCATCATCATCATCATCAGTAGCAGCAGTTAACAAATCTGCTAATTCACATTCAGCATATCTCAGAAGGTCTTTTGCAGAGTACTTGAAACTGTCACAGTTTGTGAATTTATTAGGTTTAATTTGGTATAAGAAACTGACTTTGCTTCTTGGTAGTTGTTTGTGAAGTTTCTATGGCCATCCTGAAAAGTATGATCTAGAACTGATGATGATTTTCTAATTTTCAGCTTGATTATTTTACAAGCAATCAGCCGGTTCAGCTGTTTTCTATAGATGGTAACTACTGCTTAGGGTGCCATTATCCAACATGCATATTATTGTTAGGTAATTCTTGCTGACAGACTACCAAACCAAATAACTCAAAGGTGGAAGTCACTTGAAATTTACTAAGTGTGATGAAATCATTGCTTTTCCTTTAAAAATTGATAATGACCTCTGTGTTTTTCTGCTTTTTATGGATTTCATCTTACATCTCCATATGTTTGTATGTTTTATATTTGGTTTTGTACATTAGAGCATTGGGTCCTGGCAGAGAAACTGAGATTTAAACACCAGCAGGTGTTTATTGCCTAATAGCTTCTAGATCTAACTTTGGCTATTGTATCTCTCATGCACTAAGATGTTCAGTCTGTGTCTGGGTTTGGAATATCCTAAGCTTCCTCTTTCTATATTCAAAATGAGGAAGTCTAGATTCATATTCTAGCTCAACCACTTGTTACCAGCATTAATTCACTAATCTGCTCATTTAGTCAGCAGATATACATGGGCCCTACTCTATGCAAAATACCATGGTTGAAGGCTGGAGATAAGATGAGAAATCATGGATTTTAAATAGGAGGGTGATTCTGTTAGATTTGTATTTCAGAAGGAACTTGCATTTTGCAGGAGCCTCAGAGAGTAGTTAGAAGGCCATTGCAGTAATCTGTGGTAGAGATGATACAGTAGCCTCAGGATATGTTTGTATGATAATTCACACCTCAAGAGTGAATGAATCAATTCATTTAACCTCTCTGAGCCCATCAGTAAACTAAAAATACTAATCCTTGCTGTATTTGTCTGACATTATTGTTATAAAGTCAAATTAGATAATATATGTAGAATCTTTTGAACCAGCCATGGAAATGTTATTTATTATAATTTGTTATAATTATTATTTCTTTATCTATATGCCTTTATGTGTTTTCTTTCCTATTTCCACTGATTTATGGTCTATAATGTTAAATATTTTCAGTTTTCAATATTCTGCATAGCTCCCTAAATTATTCAAAAGATTGGTACATTAAAAATATAATTAAACCAAATCCAGGACACATGTCTTTGCAAGGAAATATAGCAACAAGTGCGTCTTTTAAAATGTAATGTAATCCATCATTTCCCAAGACCCATGAATTTTTTTCACAGTATAAACTGGATCCATGAACAAGAGGGATAGAATGCATCTTATCACATTTTCTTAGATCTTGATGGTTGATTAATCTAAGCTTTGGTTTACTCTTTTGAAAGGGAACAAGGACCTCCAGAACCTTCCATATCACCATTCTTACCATAATAACCCTAACTCTCCAGATAAGGAAACCAATGTAGAGATTTTGCCTAAACACAGGTTTTAGGGAAACAACTTCAGAGTAAATTCTTCATCTCACTGAGTCTATTGTGATATATGCTAGTGGCAGAATAGCATTTACTACTTAACCTCCTCATTCTGAGTGAAAGATCACATCATCCCTGAAGAATTTATTTTCAAAGTCAGTATCCAATAGTTCCTGAAAAGTTTGAAAGTTTCCATCTCTTTGTATATATTCACAAAAATAAATGGCTACAAATTTGTGATGTAGCTGACTCTCCTCTGACTCAGGTGTGAAATGTTTTAGTGAATATTAATCAGGCAAACCTTATAGGCTTGCTTGTGATTTTGCCACTGGGACATCCTAACTGAAGAATCTTTATGAAGAGATCTCACTGAACCCTAGGTACCAGGCATCAACAACTACCGATTGGCATAACTGTGCCTACTTCGTTTTGTTTTCTCCACTACTTGAGCCCAGCTATCCTTGCCTCTCCAGTTCCATATAATTAATCATCCACCTTTGGTTTGAGAGTCCCTTACAGGGTTTCAGGCATTCCATTACCAATTTCTTCCTAATGTGAGGGAAAAGGAAGAGGGGAGAGTCCTGAGGACCCTGATAAGAAACACAGGGAAAGCATATATGACAGATCCATACCATTATTCTTCTATTGCAGCCTTTCCGGTTTATATTATGCAAAGGGACCTTTACATCAGCAAACCAAGCAAACTGTGAAAGTAACTACTAGTTACTACATTAAATCAAGCTTCTCTAGTGAGATGTCCTAGAGCAATTAAGTTGTCAGTCAAAATTATGCTTAGTCGTCCTTGAAGAAGTAATGCAAAATGCATAACCACAGTTTTCCCTGTTTTTGCTGAGGCTACCTAGAAAACTCTTACATTTCCTTCTGGATATAATTTCTTTCTTCTCTACTCTTATTTTGCTTTCTACCCTTAATACGTGTTGTATGTAGATCCTAGTCACAAGACAAGATTCACTAAGGGACAGAGCTTAGCAGAACAAAATGCTACTCTTCTCTGGGAGTGGGGTTGCAATGGAAAGTATTTTGGAGAAGAATGAGGGATCAAGGTTCCATGATTTCTTTCATGATCCTTTCCTTTATCAAGAAAATATGATGGGAGTATGAAGGTAACAGAAACTTGAAATCAACTTATCATTTGATTTTCAGCTTATTCAACTATGCAGCTGCTGAAGGAAGGGGATTACCGCAATAGAGCTTCATTATATTTCTGTGTTTTCTTAGAATCCTGAGATGGGTATTGTAGGAAGGACGAGAATTGGCCTCATTTTTATCCTAAGTTACCCAGTATTATTAAAAGTGATCACATGGCTCATACTCCTCAATTTCTTTAAATTGATAAATGGCAGCAGACACTAGTCCTCCATAGCTTCTCCCTCAGTGGGAACATGTTCACAAGTGACTTAAGATAATACCTTAATTATGAGCTTGGCTGCCATGTTCCACAGACTGTTGGCTTTCCATCCTGGGAAATGAAGTTTTACTGTAAAGAAGTATCTGAGAAGGTCAGGTGCTGTGGCTCACGCCTGTAATCTTAGCAATTTGGGAGGCTGAGGCAGGCGGATCATTTGAGCTCAGAAGTTTAAGACCAGCCAGGCCAACATGGTGAAACCCTCCCTGTCTCTATAAAAATACAAAAATTGGTGGGATGTGGTGGCACATGCCTGGGTCTCAGCTACCCAGGAGTCTGAGGTAGAAGGATCGCTTGAGCCTGGGAGGCAGAGGTTGCAGTGAGCCAAGATTGCACCACTGCCCTCCAGCCTGGGTGACAGAGTGAGACTGTATCTGAAAAAAAAAAGTATCTGAGGCTGGTTAATTTATAAAGAAAAGAGGTTTATTTGGCTCATGGCTCTTCAAGCTGTGCAAGAAGCACAGCCCCAGCATCTCCTTCTGGTGAGGGCCTCAGGAAGCTTCTAGTCATGGTGGAAAGGGAAGGGGGAGCCAGCATGTCACATGGCAAGAGAAGGAGCCAGAGAACTAGGGGAGGAGCCATGCTCTTTTAAACAACCAGCTCTCACATAAACTCATTACTGTGTAGAGGGCACCAAGCCATTTATTAGGGATCTGCTCCCCTGACCCAAACACCTTCCACTAGGCCCCACCTTCAGCATTGGGAATTATGTTTCAAAATGAGATTTGGAGGAGACAAATATACAAACATGTATGAAGGGAAGTCTCAATCCTCTTTTCTCTATCATCACCTTCTAAGTAATTCCAAACATTCTACTTTCTCTTTTATTTGGCAACTCATTTCCTAATAATAATCTGTCTTAGAGTATGTTTATTTGCAAGTATCTTGGTCCACTTGTCCTGCTATAACAAAATGCCTGGGACTAAGTAATTTATAAATAATAGAAATTAATTTCTCACAGTTCTGGAGGCTGAAAGTTTAAGATTGTCAGGTTTAGTGTCTGGTGTGGGCCTGAAAACTGCTTCTAACATGGTGCCTTATTGCCGTGTCCTCTGGAAGGTTCAAATGCTGGGTTCTCACAAGGTAGAAGGGGTAGAAGGGCAAAAAGGGCCTAGCTAGTTACCTCCATTCCTTTTATAAGACTACCAATTCCATATGTGATGGCTGAGCCCTTATGCCCTAATCACATCCTAAAAATTTTACCTCTTAATCTTGTTGCATTGAAGATTAAATTTCACCATGAATTTTAGAGTGGACACTAACATTCAAACAATAGAGCAAGGAGCAAAAAAATCTATTCAAACCAGTTCAAGAATAAAGGAGGGCTTACTTTAAATATATGTGTTTCATAGAGTCTAAGAAAAAGGTAAACAGTAGATTAGTCAGGGCAAGGATCTTGTCTGCCCCACTTAGTCCTGTCTCCTTAAGACTTAGCATAATGCCCGGCCTATGGTATTTTAATAATAAATATTTGTTGAATGAATAAATATGCAGTTAGCAATTATTTCAGTTTCTAGATCTGTTTGGTCAGCTCTAAAGATGGGAGGGAGTTGAGGTAGGAAGTAGCTCAGGGTAGATATCATGAGATGTAATAGGGAAAACTGAGATGTGGTTGGAATCTTAAGGAATATTCTCTTAGCATGGTGTGCAACTGGAGAGTCAATGAATGGCAATTTTAGTACATACATCCTACCACAAACTTGTATGGATTATAAAGCCATATTTGTCAGCAAATGTCGATTCTTAAATGCCAGCAATATAGTACATAATAATTAAAATCTTAGGTGTTGGAAATAGACAGATTGTCCTTTAAAACCTGGATCTTTAATTTAGCAGTTTGGTCATACTCAACTTCTCTAAACCTTACTTTTTTCATTTGTAAAATGAAGTTATATTTGTACCTATCTCATAGATGTGTGATGTATAAGTGAATAATTACTATTGTAAATGCTCAGTAATTGTTAGCAGGCATTATTGTCACTGTCATTATCATTGGAAAGAGTACTGGCTGGAGATCATTGTATTGTAACCCCAGTCTTGCCACTAACTAGCTTCCATCTTGGTTTTGGGTATTCATTAAACCTTGTTTGGGTTTTGGGCTCCTCATTTATAAAATGAGAAAGGTGGACTAGGTGATCTCTGAATTTCCATTTAGTTTCAAGATATTAAGATTTATTATGAGAAGGGGGATCATGTGGATAGCTTAATGTCTGTGGAGAGTTTTTATAAGTATTAAATGAGATAATGCATGTGAAATGCTCTACAGATCACAGAACATAAATATATATTGTAAGTACCAGATAAATATTAAACATGTTTATATAGTTTTCATTATAGTTATGTATTATGCCATGTTTACCAGGGGACTTATACAGTAGTACCCCTCATCTATGCCGAATATATTCCAAGAGCCTCAGTGGAAGCCTGAAACCATGGATAGTACTGAACCTTATACAGTCATACATTGCTTAGTGACACAAATGTGTTCTGAGAAGTGCTTCATAAGGCAGTTTCATTGTTGTGGGAACATCATATAGGTTTGTACTTACACAAACCTAAAGGTATATAGCCTACTACATACCTAGGCTACAAACCTGTACAGCGTGTACAATACTATATACTGCAGGCAATTGTAACACAGTCAGTGGTAAGAATTTGTGTATCTAAAGAGAAAAGGTAACATGTTATGCTGTCATTACGATGGCTACAGCATCACTAGGCAACAGGAATTTTTCAGTTCCATTATCGTTTTTTTTTTTTTTTTGAGACACAGTCTGACTCTCTTGCCCAGGCTGGAGTGCAGTGGCACTATCTCAGCTCACCGCAAACTCCGCTTCCCAAGTTCAAGCAATCCTCTGCTTCAGCCTCCCAAGTAGCTGGGATTACACGTGTGTACCACCATGCTTGGCTAATTATTGCATTTTTATTAGAGACAGGGTTTCACTATGTTTGCCAGGCTGGTCTCTAACTCCTGGCCTCAAGTGATCTACGTGCCTCAGTCTCCCAGAGTGCTGGAATTACAGGCATGAGCCACCATGCCCAGCCCAGTTCCATTATAATCTTATGGGACTGCCATCATATATACAATTGGTTGCTGAGTAAACATCATTATACAACATATATCTATATACACTATGCTTTTTCCTATGCATACCTCCCTATGTTAAAGCTTAGTTTATAAATTAGACACAATAAGAGATTAACAATGATAACTAATAATAAAATAGAACACTTATAACAATATGCTGTAATAAAAGTTATGTGAATATGATACCTCTCTCTCAAAATATCTTACTGTACTCTACTCACCCTTCATCTTTTTATATTGATATCAGATGATAAAATGCCTATGTGATGAGATGAAGTGAAGAGTATTCTAGAAGTAATCAATTCACACATTTTAAATTGTGCACCATTCTGAGTGGTGTGATGAAATCTTGGCTGCCACACTTAGGGAAATAAATCATCCTTTTGTCCAGAATATTCACCTATATATGCTACCTGCCTGTTAATCGTTAGTCACTTAGTGGCCGTCTCAGATCTCAGATCTGCTGTCTTAGTAGGACAGTGCTTGTGTTCAAGTGACTGTTATTTTACTTAATAATGGCCCCCACAGAGCCAGAGTAGCGATACAATATTTTTAGCCAGTGGTTGACTATAGATGACTGCAACCATGGAAAGTGAAATGGCAGATAAAGGGAAGACTATTATATTTAGAGTATAAGCAAGCAGAAAGTAGGCTTTGAGTGTTTGCTATCAGGGGCTCTTGTAAAGTCAATGGCCGTGTAATAAGGTCAATAATTTTTTACTAAAAGAAACTTTATATATGATTCTTTAAGGCAGGACTGTCTCATGTAGTCTGCATTATACTATTTACTTTGTTAGTTTTTTAGGTTTTGTTTTGTTTTTTGGGTTTTGTTTTGTTTTTTTAAGATACAAGATCTGGAGTATGGTAGCTATTCACAGGGGCAATCATAACACACTACAGCCTTGAACTCCTGGGTTTAAGCAATCCTCCTGCCTTAGCCTCTTGAGTAGCTAGGACTACAGGCATGTACCACCATGCATGGCTGGATAATGTTGGTTTCAGAAGAAAATCAACTGTCTATTCAAGATCTGAAGCACTGTATTATTCTGGTAGAGACGTTAGTGTGGTTGTGAGTGAGATCAGAGTTGCCATAATAAAACATGTTAGCTAAGCAGTCCTGAACCTCAGAAGAAACTAAAGAACATGAATAAATTTATTTTGGAAACTTGGGTATTTGAACATGAACATACTGGTAGAAATGTATTTTAAAAAGAAGAGTTGGCTCCACATGAAATTAAATAAATCTTGGAAATGTTTAATAATTGCAGCAAACAGTACCATTTCATACTAAGGAATTCTTATAAAACATTTTAAATATACTTCCTTTTCAATTATAGTATATTTTTAATACTTTATCCAAAGGATACTTTACAAAGTATATCTTAAGACATTTGATACCTCCTCAAGAATTAGAGCAATCTTAAGAACGGAAGGTTTAAACAGAGACAAATGGAGGAAGTTTGAACCCAATAAAATTTTAAACTTCATCTGCTAGGTTAAATGACAATAACAGACATCCCTTTTGTTAGAGAATTTATAGTGCTTTAAAATGTAAATTTCCTATGGGTGGACTACTAAAGGATATGTCATGGGTTTCAATATTAATAATTTTCAGTCACTTACCTGCTATCCTTAGCCTCATTCTTCTGAATTATAATTTTAAAATAAACTTCTTTCTGCCCTCTCCCATCTGAGAAACATTAAGATCAGAAGATGGATGATAGACTTAGAGTTTGTATGCAGAAAAATAAACATGTTTTCTATAATTTGCAGTGCACTGCACATGTGAAAATCTAAGGATAGTTAGTTGTTACTGCTTTAAAATGATGAAGACTATAACTGGCTCCAAGAGAAAAGCTCCATGGCTAATGAATTTTGTCTTTTGCTTGCCCAACTAGTTAATGGAATCAGAGAAATATTTTATGTTTTTTACAATAATGCTTTCATTCTCTACCAGAAATATATAGGGATTTGAGTCACCAGCCTTTGTTACAGCATACCTTCTTCATTCATTTTATAATTTGATTTCCTTTTTTTCAGTTTTATTCTGTATTAGCATTTCTAAATTCTCATTTGAATTTAATATTTGCAGTGAAACTCATAGATTTACAAAGGAAAATCATTAAGTTGGCAATTATGTGTGTGTATATATATATGTATATATGCATACAATAATCAATAGTTCATTCATTCTCTTTGTTCCTTGTTTTCTCTATAGGAGCTGGCACATTGCAGATATTTTATATAAGAAATTATACCTAAAACGCAAGTGTAGTGGATAGGTGTAGGATGAAAATAGTGACCATAGTCTGGTATCATTTTCTCAGGCACACAACTCTCAATCAACTTATGTAAAAGCTTTTTTGGAAATTTATAGATTATCTCTCCTCTACCTCCCAGGCCCTTACCAGTTCTTTTTAAAAGCAGGATTGAGTTTGGATTCTTAGATCTAAAATGGTGTGGGAAGTACACAAACTGCAAATCTTTTCATTGTCAAAAATAGGCAGTACAAAAGCACTGCTTTGTTTGCTGTTATCTTACCATGCCTACAAGGCTTATCCTGCTGGGTCCTATGCTTTTATGATGTGCCTTTCTTAGCTATGGAGAACCCAAATAGAAGCCCTCCTGGCCATTAAAATGGCAATGTCACTTCTCTTTGACTACAGATGATGAACCCTATACCCTCTGAGAGGGCTTTTCTCAGACATGGGTCAATGAGTAGTACCCACTCAGCAGTTATTTCAGTTTATGGGCTGAAGTTCCTTGAATTCCAGGAGATAAGGCAGTCATTGTTTCTCTGAGCCCATTGCCAGATACCTGGTCATTTGATAGCAGGTGCTGCCAACCTGAACAGTGGGGGAAGGCAACCTGCTTCTTCTTATCTTGGCCTAAGATGCCATCCTTGTCAAGAAAATGGAGATGGATCATGCTGCTCTAACCTTGTCATACATCATTGTCAAGCCATGTATTGGTTTCCACAGATTGGCCAATGCAAACAAAGTACCGTTCCTGGTAGCAGAAGTTACTTGGATGCCGGGAATGTTCGTAATAAGGGCGTACAAAGGACCTACTACATGAAAGATCATAATTCACAAATGAACTTTTCTGTGGAAAGTTCTCTCAATACCCTGAAATGCTGTCTGGCTGTTTGGTAAATATGGTACTTACTCAATTTCTAACTATGGACCCTGGCTGGTTGCTCTTTGAAACCATTTAGCTGTTTCCTTCTGGTTTTATTTCAAGGGATATTAAGGTGAGGGGGGCAGTGGCAATGGGAAATCGAACTTATTCAACTAATTGTTTATGAAAGGTCATTTCCTGATGCATAGTTTTGAAAAGGAGAGGGACAGATGTATTTTTTAGTTGTTATCCCAAGCTTGCTGCTCCTTGACTCTCTGCATTTTCAATCTTAACTGTTTCAGATTTCATTTCTTCTTTTTTTGCAACTTTGAGACCTTATACACCTTAAGTTTCATGGACCACAAAGAGTAAGTAATGCCATTTCAAAGAAGAAAAGTATATTGTGGTTATTACTATTTTCATATCACTTGACCCTGGTTCCAGGATTTCCAGGCTTGGTAAGACATGTTTTGTCACAGTTAAAGTAGTATATCCTAGGAATTTCTTAATTTCCAAAACCTTTTTACGGTTGATTTTTACTAGAAACTTTAAGAAACAATTATTTAAAGTTTTTGTTACAGCTGGGCATGGTAGCTAATGCCTGTAATCCTAGCACTTTGGGAGACTGAGGTGGGTGGATCACTTCAGGTCAGGAGTTTGAAACCATACGGCCAATATGGTGAAACTTCCGTCTCTACTAAAAGTACAAGAAAAGTAGCTGGGCATGGTGGGAGGTGCCTGTAATCCCGGCTACTTGAGGGCCTGAGGCAGGAGCATCATTTGAACCTGGGAGGCAGAGGTTACAAGTGAGCCGAGATGGCACCGCTGCACTGCAGCCTGGGGGACAGAGCAAGACTCCGTCTCAAAAATAAAATAAAGTTTTCATTACGGGGATCAATCCCCATAATTTGCTTGCAAACACACAGAAGCATTTTCAGGGATAAAGGAGCCAGTAGAAAGAACAACCCATCTTAATCATTTCAAACCAGAGACCTCACCATTAGCTCAAGGGCAGCGTTTGTCATCTCTTTCTGCTCTATCAGCTAATTCCAAACATCACTTCAGCTGAAAGTTATTTTAATTCTTTAGCACTGGTGCCTCTCCTTCCATCAAGCCATTTGTTCTTCCTTTCACTCATGTAGGCCAAAGCCCTAATGTTCATAGTATGCCCCAGTCTCCCAAGAGTTTCTGATGTGTTCACTGCTCTTGCTTGTCTCCCAGTGTTTACACTAGTACATTTTATATATTTTTTGGTCCTTGCTTCATGTTGTTAGGGCTGATGTCAGTAAACTATTTGGGCTCTTTTATAGGGCATAAACCAGGAAACCATATTAAATAGCATGTCTACTTAGAAATTATTTTAATTGTTGTAAGTTGACAGATTTCTACTCAGATCTCTAAGAAGTTCCCATAACGTTTTAATTCATCTACTGCCTTTAGGTAGAATAACACCTTATACATCTCAACAAAACTGATTAAAGTCCTAACTTTTGTAAGATCTGTTGTTTTTTTTAAATAAGACATTTTTAAAAGTATGCCTTTCCATCATTACTCACTCCAGCATGCCAGCATTTAACAGATTCTGATTTGGATTCTGCTGTTTTAATTAAATCATATTTTTAATCTACTTTTAGTATTACAAGTATTAAAATTTGTCCTCTTTCTTTCTCTTTAATCTATTTGCATTTATGTGCATGAAAGAGAGGAAAAGGAGAGAGAGAAAAAACCCAGATATCACCTTAGCATTCTCAGTTTCATATTTCTAAGATTGAAATTTAGAAAAATTGAAGAAAATATCATTGCCGACATTTCCATTTAGGAAAGCTGACGTTCCAAAAGCTAGTAAGCCAATGTATAGAATTTTTAAAGCCCTGCCTTTAATGTTCTATGCTGGTAGTTGACTCTATTTTCCTTCTATTTTCTACTCCTTTTCTGGAAGGAACAGGCGATATGGTAGGGTCACTAGTGGGATAATGTACATTTGGATGGGTGAATTGAGGCCTGTGTTTTTGTCTTTGTTTAACCACTAATAGCTATGAATTTGTGCAACTCAGCTAATCCCTTTCAGAATTTTTTCTGTAGTTTGTTATATGTAAATGGGTTGCACTAAAATCCCCAGTTGGACTAGATGGCTAGGTGTTATCCATTTAAGTGGGATGAAGTAGGTTGGAAAGTGTGTTCTGAAAGTCAGTAGTATGTATAAATTGTGAGAGAAAATAAAGAGCATACTAAATAGTTCTCTTAAATTAGAGAACTAAAATTAGTTCATTTTGACTAGAAAATAGGGTGAAGTGAAGTGGGGTGGTCGAAAGGAAATCATGGAAAGATAAGTTATTGTTAGATCTTGCAAGATGTATTAAGAAGCATATACTTTATTCTAAGAACACTGAGAGCTGTTTATGTTTTAAGTATGAGAGTGACATAATCATTTTCTAGTTTGGAAAAATCATTATAGCAAAAGTGTGAAAAATCCATAGAGGAGAGGCAAGACTAGATGTAGAAACCAGTTAGAAGTAGGGTTGCCAGATAAAAAACAGGATGCCCAGTTAAATTTAAAGTTCAAGGGTTAAAAAAAAAAAAAGATAAACAGATCACTTCAAGGTATAAGCATGTCTCAAATATTACAGATTATATGCATATATTCTAAGGACAAAAAGTATTGCTTTAGTAAGAAGGAAGCCAAAAAAAAAAGAGTACTTTTAGTGAAGTAGGGTGGTGGAAACCAAATTGCAGAGTTGAGGAATGAATGGAAGCTAAAGATGTTGAATCAGTGTTTGTAAACAAGTCTTTCAGAATTGATTTGAAAGAGAAGAAACAAGGGATTTATTTCACTTCCTCTGAGAAGTTCAGTGGAATGAACTTCTTATGTTCATTCTTATGTTGCTATTATCGTTAAGCCTAATCACCATGAACTGTTTAATTGTAAATAACACCAAACATATAATGGGATCACAAATGAAAGATAAATTATTCTTATTTTCTTTGTAGGCATCAGTAAAATTTTCCTAATAAACTTTTTCTTCTTTCTGTCATTCTCTCCCCTTTTATTCTGAATGATGTACCTTTCTGGAGAAATTCAGGTCTACTCACTTTTTTACCAAATCCAGCTGTCAGACTGCTTGAGACCTGCCCTTCCCCTCTGACTCACTGGAATCTCTTTCTCAGCTGTCTGCCTGTCAATGGATGGAAACAAGGTGTAGCATGATCCCCTGCCCAGACAATTAACCAGGGGAAAGGGTGAGGTTCTTGACTCTCCCCTGCAAAAGCATTTGTGAGGACTTTTTCAACAAGAAACATTTTAAAGACAGGGCTGCTTTTAATACTTGAGATGCTCATTTATCCTCTATAACTACTGGCACTTAAGATATTCCTTAAAAAGCACCAGTCTCTCATGGGAAGTGGTTGCTTATGTACCTTGAGAAAAAGTTCATTTCCTTTTCCTCAAACTAATCTAAATTCCCTTTAAACACCGATCTCCTTCTCTCAGCAGTACCTAAGAGTTCAAATGCCTAATGCTTCCTCTAGAGCTCCTGTTGTGTCTGAAGTCAAATCTTTGACGCCTTACTTAATAACTACCAGCTTAAGGTCTCAGGTTTCATTGGCAGAGATCCTCTTATCCTTTTTATTTTTTTTTTAATTTGTTTGTTTTAGAAAAAGAGAAAAGAGAAAACACCACATCAAACCGAGTTCTCTTAGTGGCAAGTTTATATTCTCTAGTAAGATGGATCCTAAGTCTAGCTCTTGACCTCTGAAAATAAATTCATTAGCCTGTATAAGCAGAATGACAGACTGTTATCTATGTTAATATTGATCTAATTGCATACATTTAGCCTGGATGTTAGATCATTGTTTTAATACTTTATATTAAAATTCTATATTGGGGGAAAATTATCAACTAATCCTAGAAGAATTCCATGAAGCAAAGAAGGAAAACTAGAAAATCTAGAAAATATTAACTTCTTCCAGGAAAGATATATGTAATGTTTTACTATGCCATTATCAAAAATGGTCTCTAACAATAAATACTGTTTTCATAAAATATGTTTAATTTTCAGTTCATTGAAGAGGTGGCCATGTAGATAATAATGCATGTTGTTATTTTATTGCATCCAAGGCCAATAGTTTTCATATTACTTTTTCTGAGACATATATGGCTATAATCTAGTTATTAAAATGGACTCAGTATCAAGTTGTACTGCCCTTAATCTGGATTGGATTCTGTTCTGACCACAATTCTCTGACACCAACTGAGTATCCTACAATTCAATCTAACTGTAACTTCCCAGAGTTAGCAGAGACCCCACAAATTGAGGGGTCAGTCCCATAGGACTGCCCCACTTCAGACTCTAGTTGAAAGTCTCAGGTGTCCCCAGGCCACCTGCACTTCTGCGTAGCCAATCACAGACTAAGGCTCCCCACAATCCTTTCAGTTTCAAAAATTTGCTAGAACAACTCATGGAACTCACTGAAAGCTTTGTACTTACAATTTTAGTTTTATTATAAAGGATACAACTCAGGAACAACCAAATGGAAGAGACACATAGGGCTTGGTTGAGGTGGGGAGTATACCAATCTTCCATGTCTCCTCCTCGTGGAATCTGAGTGTGTCTCCCTCTCAGCTTATCAGTGTTTTCACCAATCAGGAAACTGCACTGTGTTTTAGTGTCCAGAGTTTTTATATGGGGCTTTGTTGCATAGGGAACATTGATTAAATCATTAGTCACATGATTGAGCTCAATCTTCAGTCCTTCTCTCCTCCCGGAGGTCAGGGATGGAGCTCAAGGCTCCAACTGTCCAATCACATAATTGGTCTTTATGGCATGGCCAGCCCCTCCCTTCAGATTCTCTAAGGTACCACTGTCAGTTACCTCATTAACATAAACTCAGATATTGCCAAAAGGAGCTTATTATAAATAACAAAAAGTATTCCATCACTCAGGAAATTCCAAGAGTTTTTTAAGCTCTATGCCAGGAGCCAGGGACAAAGACCAGATATCTTCCTTATTATATCACAGACCCCAAGAGTATATTTGATTCAGTCCCATAGCTTTAAACAAGTGAAATATTATCTTCATTTTACAGCTGAGACATCTGGCACTGAGAACTTACATGTTTGGCCCAAGGTCACATAGCTAGTAAATTCTAAAAGGGATAGAATCCCCATTACCTTAGCCAATGATATGTTCATCTTCTGTGGACATTAACTTAGAGTATGAGACTAAGTTTTGCTAGCAGATTGTAAGACCATCTATGAAATATATAGGAGAGAAACTTTATCTCCTTTCAGCTTGGAAACGGTCATGCTGACTTTAAAAGGTATATAGATAGATAGATAGCTCTTTTAACATGAGAAACACCCTGTGTGGAACCTACCTTTATAATTTTCTGACTCTCGCCTTTTTTCAAAATGTATGCCATACCTCCACCTTGCTCAAGAGTCCTAAACATTAGTCTAAATACTTTTCTTGTTAATGATCAGCATTTATTTTATACTGTACACTTTCAAAACAATTTGCAGTGTTTGCAGTTGTAGCTTAAGTTTGCAAGTATCATCATTGGCTGGTGAAACTGAGACAGAGTTTTTTGTCCTGAAACTTACATACTGATCAGCTGTCATCATTTAAAAAATGTTATATACTACTGCTTATCAAAAGTGATTTGTGACCACTTTCAACATGATAAATTTGAAAAATGAATAAATGAGATATAAGAAATTAAAAATGAGATGAAGACAAGAATACAAGTAAAGGATTTGTAGAGAGATAATAAAAAGTTACTGATAAGCATGTTGAAGTGTATACAAAATATATAGCTCTCTCTTTATCTAAGAGGGCAACATTTTTTAAGTTCCAAATGCTAAGAGAATTTTCTCATAGTGGGAACTGAATAAAAGTCCAATGATCTGAATATTTATGTCCCTCCAAAATTCATATGTTGAAATCCTAAACTTCAAAGCAACCATATTAGGAGGTGAGGCCTTTAGGTTAGGTCATCAAGACAGAGACCTCATAAATAGGATTAGTGCCCTTATGAAAGTGACCCCAGAGAGATCCCTTACCCCTTCTACATATGAACCTACAATAAGCAGGTGTTATCTATGAACCAGAAAGCAGGCCCAACTGAATCTGTAGGTGCCTTGATCTTGGAGTTCCCATCCCAGAAATGTGAGAAATGAATTTCTGTTGTTTATAAGCTCCCCGCTTCTGGTATTTTATTATAACAGCCTGAGTAGACTAACACAAGAAGCCACAGTGTAGTATCATGGACATTTCCAAATTCATAGCCAATATAAAAATAGAATTTATATTGCTGTGTGCTTTGGTAGTACACTTTCCTTGCCATTCCAAAATCTTAAGACATTCTTTATATTCTTCATTTTGGTTTCCATTTGTTAAAATCAATGTCATCTAGAGCTATGATGTTCAGTAGTATTGCTACCAGCCACAGAAAGCTGCTGAGCACTTGAATTGTGGGTAGTCAGAAATAACATGTGCTGTAAGTGTAAAATACATACTAGATTTTGAAAAAATATAAAATATCTCAATAATTTTGAAAATATTTCATGTTGAAAATATATTTTAGAAATATTGAGTTAAACAAAATATAGTCTTAAATTTAAAATTAATTTTACTTGTTTCTTCTTGTAATTTTAGAAATCTAAAAATTACTCATGTGGTTTACATTTCTCTTTAGACAGTGCTTTTCTAGAGAACTTGATTTTCACTGTTATGTTAAACGTCCTACAGAATGCTTTCGCAATGTAAAATTTCCAGATAGCCGTAGCTTCGGATATATGTTCATATGGCAGAATAATCAGTGCCAAACAAACACATGGATAAAATTAAGTTTTTAAAAGCATAGTAAAAATATTAAGGATATAAAGTTACTGCTTTGGTACATCAGTCTTTCTCATCTCTCAGGAAGCCCACCCCTTTCATGGCAGATCTTCAACTTTCCTAGAGATTGTGCACAGAAGCACTACTGATTGCCAGTTGGGAGGGGCCTTGTTTTAAAAGATATATGGTGAAATTGACCCTCATTTTGAAAACTTTTGAAGCATTTGGGAACTTTGGAGGAAAGTTGTGACTTTACATAGATATATGTATTTTGATGAAAAGAATATTTTATATGTATAAAAAGGAATGTGTAAAGAATATTTGTTTTTAATATTCAAGCATGGGAGTTGCATATTGAAATAATAGACTTAAAGAGATTAGATTGTAACTGATTCACTAACTTAACCTTTTTGACCTTTTAATATTCATTAATAAAAAAGTCTTCAGGAATGACAAATACTCCTTTCATTGTGGGATCCAAAGATTGTAGGTTGAAGTCCTAGGACACCTTCATTATCCTTGGGTATTATTTGTCTGTGGAATACTAATGGAAAATCCAATGCTAGATAGCCTGCTATTGTTCTGCCATTTGTTATATTCTTTACTTTCCTTAACTCTTCCTCCTTTATAAGGAACCATACATTGCAAAAATCATTGGTTTAATTCAGTGAATATATCTAAAATATTCATGTCCATCATTTAGGATATTCCCTTAGATGAAAAGCAGTGTTTCATTTTTGTAAAGGTCCTCAGTGGCCATGGACTCCATGAACTGGTAGAAATTGATATCATCTTTGTTTTTTAAATCTTGAAATGAAATTGGTTTTTAGTTTATCTTTTGAGATTCAGCTCACTAATTTCCTTAAACTATTTACTGATTATTCTTGTATGTTAGGCAAGACATGGAAATAAACTTCTCCAGTTTTCTAGGTTTATTCCTGCTAAAACAGTGCCTCTCTCCAGGTAAATGTATGTTGTCATTAACATTAGTCACTCACTGCAAGTGCCTAGATCCTCATTTCTTCTCAATGCACATGGTACAGCCAGATGGAGATTGATCTGCCTATTTACTTAGCAGCAGCAGGAAGAACTCTTCGTGCTTGTGGCTATCTTCTAGTTTATGGGGGATTAATTCCTTATTTAATTAAAAAGCCATGTCTATCTGTCTTAGTTCTCAATTGTAAGAAGATGGGAGAATTGAACTTTAGAAAAAATTTATAAATACATTTGGAGTACTGGTTCGGCATTTGCTATCAGATTTCATTATCATCAATTTTAATCACATTTCCTACAATAAATACTTTGAGGATACGTTAGAGTTAGCCTTCACTTTCTTCTGCACTTTTTATAAATAATTTTTTAGCAGACTTTATTTTTTAGTGCAGTTTTAGGTTTCCAGCAAAACTGAGTGGAAAGTATGGAGTTCCAATATACTCCCTGCCCCACCACATGTATAGCTTCCTCCGCGATCAACACCCTGCATGAAAGTGGCACAATTGTTATAATCAGTGAATCTACAATGACACATCCTTATTACCAAAACTCTATACTTTCCATTAGGATTCACTCTTGGTGTTGTACATTCTATGGACTTGGACAAATGTATAGTAACACAAATCTACCATTGTAATTTTATAGAGAATAGTTTTGTTGTCCTAAAAATTGTATGTTTTGCAACCATTCATCCCTCCCTTTCTTCTGTCTCCTAGCAAGCATTGATCCTTTACTGTCTCCATAATTTTCCCTTACCTAGAATGGCATATAGTTGGAATCATACAGTATGTAGCCTTTTTGATTGGCTTCTGTCGTTTAGTAACCAAAAAACATTTAGGTTCCTTTACGTTTTTTCATGGCTCCATAGCCCATTTCTTTTTAGTACTAAATAATGTTCCCTTGTCTGGAAATAACAGTTTATTTATCCATTCACCTACTAAAGGACATCTTGGTTATTTCCAGGTTTGGGAATTATAAATACAGCTGCTTAAACACCCATTTCCAGAATCCTATGATGACATAAGTTTTCAACTCATTTGAATAATACCAAGTAATACAATTGCTGAGTCGACGATAAGAGTTTAGGAGAAATAGGAAGTACCAGGAATCAGTTTTCCCACCTAGGCAGTAATTACACTGGCAGAATTTGATGTAACTATTTTGGAATTGCAGTGTCTATAAAAAGTTTGCAACTTCCAGGGGAAGGCTTGGACGTTAAAATGTGGTTAATTTTGATCAATTTTATTTCTTAGTACACTAATAGCTACCTATACATAACCCCCAAGTCCATGTTGGGCAATTGTGTATGTGTTCCCAAAGCAGTTTACACACAGTTTGTGGGAGTGAGAGTGGACAAAAATGACCTTGTCCTCCAAATATTGGGTTATTGTCTTCTGATTGCTGAATGCTGCTTCTAATCACAGACGTTAAGGCAGGAGAGGGATGACCATTCTTTTTTGTTTTCCCAGGATTGTTGCTAACCCCTGCCCCTCTTGCTAAAGTGATGTCAGGAGATTTAAAGGGCTGGTCCTTTTTTCTCCCCTACTTCTCTTCATTTATTTTTTCTTTTTCCTCATTTGGGAGCCAAACATTAAAGACTAGGACATTCAAAAGCAACTGCATAATTGAAGAAAATTAGAAACTAACTGAAGAGATTCCAAGAAGGGCATCTGCTCAGAAAAGATGTGAGAGGGCCTGAAGTTTACATATCAGGCTAATCCTTGCCATAGACATAGTCTATAACAATCAACAAAACTATAAACAAAAGCAGTAACAAAACCCAGCAAACCTTAGAGAAGGGGAAGAATTTTTTTTCCAAAGTTGCCACATTATTAGATTCAGATGTCCAGTTTTCAACTAAAAATCACAAGGAATGCAAAGAAATAGTTAAGTATTGCCCATGCAAAGCAAAAAAAAAAAAAAAAAAAAAAAAAAAAAAAAAAAAAAAAAAAAAAAAAAAAAAAAAAAAAAAAAAAAAAAAAAAAAAAAAAAAAAAAAAAAAAAAAA
>PVKP010001431.1:15173-52162 GCA_004027715.1 Plecturocebus donacophilus | reverse complement strand
GAAGAAACTCATGGAATTGATGTATGAGCAAAATAGAGATAGCAATAAAGAGATATAAAACTTAGAACAAAACCAAAAATAAATTTTGGAGCTGAAAAGTACAAGAAACAAAAATTGTACTAAAGGGATTCAAAGGCAGATTTAAGCAGAAATAAAAAAGAATCAATGAATGGGAAGATAAGACAATGGAGATTATTGAGTAACAAATAGAAAGAAAAATGATTGAAAAAAGTAAACAGAAACTAAGGGACATGTGGGATCCATCAAATGGACCAATTTAGCCATTTGGAAGTCCCCAAGGAGGAGAGAGAAATGGGTACAGAGACTATTTCAAGAAATAATGACTGGAATTTTTCTAAATTTTCTGAAAGATATGAATATAAACATGCAAGAAGAACTCCAATTAAAATGAACTGAAAGGTCTTGGAAGACCCTTTGTAAGCATTTCTGTCTTGGTGCTTACAAGACTCATTACATACAAAGGATCCTTAATAAGATGATGAGTAGTTTTTTTATTATAAACTTTGGAGGCCAGAGGCAGTAGGTCAATATATTCAAAATACTAAAAGAAAAAACTATCAATGTATATTTTTCCAGATATGTATATGTAATTTTATACATATAATTTGATATACATATTTAGAAAAATTATCCTTGAAAAGTGAGGGACAAATTAAGACACTACCAGGTAAATAGCTAAGAATTTCTTTCCTACTAGACCTTCCCTGCAATAAATGCTCAAGGGAATCCTACAAAGTGAAATGGTAGTACACTATACAGTTACCTGAAGCCATATGAAGAAATGAAAATCTCAATCAAGGTACATATATGAGCAATTATAAAAGCTAGTATTATTGTCACAATGGTGGCAACTTCTTTTTGTTTTGTCTGTTTGTTTTGGGACAGAGTCTCACTCTGTTGCCTGGTCTGGAGTGCAGTGATGCAATTTGGCTCACTGCAACCTCTGCCTCCTGAGTTCAAGCAATTCTTGTGCCTCAGCCTCCCAAGCAACTGGAACTAAGAGGTGCATGTCACCATGCCCAGCTAATTTTTTGGATTTTTAGTAGAGACAGGGTTTCACCATGTTGGCCAGGCCAGGTTGGTCTTGAACTCCTGGCCTCAAGTGATCCACCTGCCTTGGCCTTTCAAAGTTCTGGGATTACTAGAAGTGAGCCAACATGCCCAGCCTTCTTTTTGTTTTTGTTTAAGAGAATAATACATTAGAAAAATTATTAATCTAAAATATGGTATTCCGAAATTAACAAAGGAGCTAAAATACCCCCTCACTAGGATTAATAATATCCCACTGAATATATATAAAACATTTTGTTTCTCCATTGGCCAATAATGAGCACTTAAGTTGCTTTCATGTCTTGGCTAATATGAATAATGCTTTAGTGAACATGAGAGTGCAGATATCTCTTTGAGATACTGATTTCATTTCCTTTGGATATATATACATAGAAGTGGGATTACTGGATCATATGGTAACTCTAGTTTTAATTATTTTTCTTTTCATTGTTTTTGGGTTTTTTGTTGTTGTTGTTATTTTTGTTGATATTTTCAGAGACACAGTGTCTTGCTATGTTTCCCAGGCTGGTATTAGCCTCAAGCAATCCTCCCACCTCAGCATTCTGAGTAGCTGGGATGACAGACATATAAGCAACCACATCTGACTCATTTTAATATTCTCGGGAACCTCCATTATCTTTACCAAAATGGCTGTGCTTATTTACACTTCCAACAGCAGTATACAAGGGTTTCTTCTTTTCCACACCCTCACCAATGTTTGTTATGTCTTGTATTTTTGATGATAGCCATCCTTACAAGTTGTATGTAGGGTGATTATCTTATTGTAATTTGATTTGCATTTCTCTGATGACTTGTGATTTTGAGCACTGTTTCGTATACCCGATAGACATTTGTGTGTCTTTTTTGGAAAAATGTCTATTTAGGTCCTTTGCTCAAGCTAAAGGCTTGTCAATTTTGTTTATCTTTTCAAGAAAGCTAACTCTTAGTTTTATTGATCTTTTCTCTTTTTTTCTAGTCTCTTATTTTATTTATTATACTCTGATCTTTATCATTTCCTTCCAATTTTGTGCTTAGTTTGTTCTTTTTGTAGTTGCTTGATGTGTGAAGTTAGGTTGTTTTTTTTGAGAACTTTTTTTTCCTTAATGTAGATCTATTAACAAATACCTAATAATTCTGATACCTAATAAATTCTAATAAGAATAAACTTCCCTTTTAAAATTGCTTTTTATGCATCCCATAAGTTTTGATATATTGTGTTTCTGTTTTTATTCGTCTCAATATGCTTTTTGATTTCCTTCTTGATTTCTTATTTGACCCATTGGTTATTTAGAAGTGTGTTGTTTAATTTCCACATATTTCTGAGTTTTTATAACTTCTTATTTATTTCTATTTTTAAAAGGTACTTAAGATGATTACAGTCATCTTAAATTTGTTAAGACATGTTTTGTGACTCAACATATGACCTATCCTGTAGAACATTTTCTGTGCACTTGAGAAGAATATATATTCTATTACTGTTAGATAGAATATTCTTATATATTTGGTAGGTTCATTTGGTCTATAGTGTCATTCAAGCCTGATGTTTTCTTATTGCTTTTCTTTCTGGATGATGTGGTATTGAAGTCCCCTGTCATCGTATTGCTGAATTTCTCCTATCTGCTCTGTTAATATTTGCTTCATATATTAAGTGTTCCAATGTTAGGTGCATATATGTTTACAACAGTTATATCCTCTTGATGAATTGATTGCTTTATCATTATGTAGTTACCTTCTTTGTCTTTTTTGACAGATTTTTCCCAAAAAGTGTGTATTTTGTCTTACATAAGACAAGACTTTTAATTATTGTTAGCATGAAATGTCTTTCCTCATCCCTTCACTTTGTTTGTTGTGTCCTTAAGGCCAACACGAATCTATTGTAATAATTTACTATATGTTCTGGATACAAGTCCTTTGTCAGACATGATTTGTAGATATTATTCTTTTTAAAATTGTGGTAAGAACACATACATGAAATTTACTCTCTTAAATTTTTAGGTGTACAGTACCAAATTGTTAACGATAGGCACAATGTCCTACAGCCCCTGTCTTTCTTGAAGTCAGAGATCTAGTGAGTTTCATATTTAAAATATAAACAGGCAAATAATAGTTTACATCATACAGTCCTACCTAGATAATTAATGGTATTTATTTTTTATGATTACATGTCCATACAAGAACACTTACACAAGTATACTCAGATGAATCTCCAAGGAGCTTTTCCCTTCTACCTCCTCCTCCTTCTCCTTTTCTCTCTCCTTGAGATTGTTCTCCCTTTGTTCTTACTTCCTTATGTTCTGGCCATCCTTTCTCTGACCAGTAGGATCTGAATTGGATTCCCTATGGAGTACATCACCTCCTTTCTGTAATTAGCTTAGTGGAACCACTGTGATGTGATGCAAGAGGCTTCGCTTCCCCAGAGCCACATCTCATAGTCTGGCACACCTTTCATCTGTTGCTCCAGGGAGCCAGATACCAGGAAACCATTATGTTAATACAGCAACAACAGCTCTTACTTTTTCATTCCCACAAAAAAATACATGTGACCTAACATGATCTTAAGTTATAAACAAGTACCCAGTATACTTAAGTATAGCTTACCCAGTATATATATCCAGTATAGCTTACCCAGTATATATACCAAGTAAAGCTTAAGCTTTATGGTACTGAGTTTTCCTACTTACCTGGCATTTTGGCCAAAACCAAATCCCTAATACAGTCAGCAAGAGGAGGTGATACTATCTTGTCCATTGTCTGAACGGGAAGTTTACTGGGAATGATAAATAGTATACTGATGTGATCTCGGTTCTGAGATTGTTAACATTTTGCAGATTGTCTTCTCACCTTCGTCTTATTTGAACAAATTATTTTTTCTCCCAAAATTGCTATTTTACATACTTGCCAGACATTGCACTAGTTTTGCTTTTCTGAAATACATTTTACCTTGTTGCTCATCTTCCTTTGAAAACTGTTCTTTTTCTATGACATTTTGCAAAGATTTAGAAAATTTAGTTTCATGTTTTCTTTGCACAGTCTTCTTTTGAGAAACTCCCAAATGTCCTATCTACATATATAGATTATAGACTAATGCAGTTGTTTTGACTTCTCAAAGCCCCTTTTCTCACTCTACCGTTTTATTCTAATTTAGTATTCTAATGCTCTTTTATATATATTGCTTTCTTCAACCAAGTGTGAATGTACCCAATTAAAGTTAAATTTTTTTCTTTCCCCTTTGACTAAGTGACAGAGTTTTCTAATTTTAAGATCAGCCTTCAAGAAATCCAGGAAGCATTTTGAAATTGGTGGAATCCTTCCTTTTTCCCCATTGGTAACTTCATTATAATGTGAAGATTATTAGAAATGTAAAATTATAGCATATTTTTGAAAAATTAATATTGTTTTTAAAAATGATTACCACATCTCATAGGTGTTTGTGTGTATGAGAATGTAAAGGGTTAGATATTTGGCAAGTAAAGTATATTAGTGATTTTCTTTCTTCTCTTGTACATTTACTGACAGTATGCCTTTTTTCCTATAACTTTGTATACCTCCTTTTAATTTTTTTAAGTGAAAATGTTTCTTCCTAAATTTCAAATCAGTTGGCAGTTTCCTCACTGAAAGATTTTGCACATTTGCAAATTGTATCTTGGAGCCAGGTCCTGACACCAGCTTTGATTCTGTGGGTTTCTACCATGCATGATTGGACAGGGGCAGGGCAGAACTGCTGGGAAGAGCCAAGCTTTCTGGAGAATGGGTTGATACTTGTCAGAAGCTCTCCTATCCTGGACACATTTCCCAAGAAGAAGCCACCTTGCTAGTTTCACTGAACTTTGATTCAATCTTTCAGCAATTAAGAGTTGGGCAAAGGTAGGGTTTGGTTCTGCGTTGAATGGAGCAAGTACCTTGATTTCCTTGCTGATGCTTCAGAATCTCTGATGCTGGCTTGGATCACTTAGATACTGAAAACCTACTACAAGATCTGGATTGCAAAGATAAGTCCAGAAAGGGAATTTCCATTATGACTCATGTATCCATTGGTTTCACTTGGCCAAAATTGCATGTGTTTACCCCTTTCTATGATGTCAAAGAAGGATAATTTTAATTAGCAATTCTGAGAGAGGCTTCTTGTGTATACATATATCAATTTGTGGATGCATCAGCATATTATAAGAGACTGGGAGCCTCTTGCCCCTCTCTCATGTGATAGTTTTTCTCTTCTCTTTCTGTCAAGCAGCATCTGAAATTTGGGTTTACAGACCAATCCTAGTTGCCAATAATATTAAATCTTGAACAAATTATATCTCTTGTTTCTAGGGAAGGTACTGCAATATGAGCTCCATTACATAATCTGTATGTGTATGTGTGTGTTCTTCCATTTCCTTCTCTCAGGTTATAAAAGTAGTCTGTATTTGTGTGTGTTCTTCCATTTCCTTCTCTCAGGTTATAAAAGTAGTCTGTATTTATTTTTAAAGTTTATAAAATGTAAAGAAGAAAAAACCTCACCCTCATAACCTTCCTCTCTGTAGTAGCCTTGAGTAACATGATGAAGTGAGTGCTTACTGTCATGTTTTCTGTGCATATTATATTTTATATAGTTGAGATTAGACTATATACAAATTCTCCTGTATTTTTAAAAATATTCACACTTTCTAATACTATTAACATTTTAAAATATATTTTAAATTTAATTATGTTTCTGAGGGCATATTGAGTCACAAATTTACAAAATATCTGTTTTATACATTTATTAAATTTTAAAAACAATACTAATGAAAATTACTATGCTGTAGCTAAAACACTAGTAATTAATAATATCAGTTTCCTTTAAATGAAGTAATTAAATATGCACCTATAAATAAATTTGTAATGCCAGTTCACTAACTCATCAATAGCTGAACAATAGCTGAACAACTAACTGAACAATAGCCGAATTTTTTCTCATGTTTTGTAGTTAATATAGAACAGTATTTCTTAATCTTTTTTGAGCTACTAACCCTCTGAGAATTCAGTGAAAGCTATGAACCTTCTTTGCAGAGAAATGGGTATTTACAAAAACAAACTAATTATAATGATAATCAATTATGATATGCTAGACACTCTGCCAACTGCTTTACATGTGTTATTCTATTTAATCCTCATAGCAGCACTATAAGGAGTTCTCTATCATCCTCATTTTTTAGATAAAGATGTTGAAGTAAGAAGAGGTTAAGTAAATTGTGTAAGCCCATAGAGCTACTAAGTGGAAAACTGGGGCTCAAATTCTGATTTTTTATTGCTCCAAAGCCCATCCTCTTAATCAATGTGCATATAATTTTAGGGAGCTCATGACTTCCTAAAGCCTGCTTATTGATACTCAGATTAAGGACCCCTTACCTATTACAATCCAGAGATTTTCATTGGCAGTAAAGAGTACATGTGGCTAATGAATCTTGCTATTTGTGTAACTTACTTAATTAAAACACAATATTGGTTGAACATCTACTATTTTGAATGCATGTTAGGTTTTGTGAAATGATCTTTATTCCTAAGGAGTTTGCTATGTGGGAAGAGAAGAAATATACACATAAAGCAATAAGAAAAATACAAATGTGAAGTTGAATATACAGTCATTAGACATTTCCATGAGCTATAAGGGAAAATTAATGTCTTCACTTTGTCATACCTGATGCAACTGTCATTCTTTGATACCTTTATTTATAAAAGGGGCAATCAAACCTAAAAGGCCACCATATCCTTTGGGAACCTTGAAGATTCAGTGTGTCATAAAAATGACGTCTATAAAATGACTCTGAGAACTACATATGTATCACATTCAGATTCCTAAGTTGTTTCATCAGCTTAATCTATTAGCCCCAGGGAGCATGTCCAATAAGGAGATTCAAGAATGTGTAGCCAGCTCCCAAGCATCCAGACAGGTGGTTCTGTTGAGTTGGACATATATAGGATGGCAGAACATCTTGATAGTTGCTGCAATTTTGATTCAAGTAGGGTTTGTACTTACAGGGAAGACTTCAGATGCTTCAGGTGATACAGGGAGGATAGAGTTGAGTTATGTAATACCAATAGTACTAATCTATCAACCTTGGAAGAAACCATCAAATATGGGAGGCTTATTTTAGCTGACCACCTAACAATTCAGGCAGTCAAGAAGAATAGCTGTGGCTATACTGCAAAGAATTGCTATTAACAAGAGCAATTGTACATTTAACTCGAATAGCATTCATATATGAGGTTATCACAGATTGGCTATTGTAGATATAAACAAGGGATTATATTAAGTTTTTTATTAACATGGCCTTTATAAAATATTCATACAGTTTTATAATTTTACTTTTTTTTTTTTGAGACTGAGTTTTGTTCTTGTTGCCCAGGCTGGAGTGCAATGGCACAATCTTGGCTCAGCACAACCTCCACCTCCTGTATACAAGCAATTCTCCCATATCAGCCACCCAAGTGGCTCGGATTACAGGCATGCACCACCATGCCCAGCTGATTTTTTTGTATTTAGTAGAGACGGGTTTCACCATGTTAGTCAGGCTGGTTGAGAACTCCTGACCTCAGGTGATCCACCCACCTCTGCCTCCCAAAGTGGTGGTATTACAGGTGTGTGCCACCACACCCAGCCAGAATTTGACTCTTAAAAGTTTTATCATGTGGGCAATATATGATAGCATTAATTTATATATGGCATTTGAATTTTCTTCTCAAAGCAAATAGAAACTTCAGTATTGCTAATCTTGCCATATAGTTTATCTCTTTCCATTTAGGAGGCATTTTTATTTTAAATGTCTACAATAAGAATTGTGTATATTGTTGTTTAGTACATCTGTGCTATATTTTAATTAGTTTAATAAATTGACTTAAATTTCATTTTGTATAATGTTCTCATAATTTCTGCAAACTAAGTTGCTAGCATTATTTTAAAAAGCAGGGCAAGGGTTTTATGAGATGCTGTTATGTCTGAGAAGCCCCCAAATGGAAACTAATTTTGAAGAACAGAAGTTCCTGCCCTTGTTCACAAATTATCATTTGGATCTATCTAGCCACTAGTTGTTGGAAGTAATTTTCTAGACATATATGCAAATATCTTGATAGATTTTATTGATTGATTCCAAAAGAAGAATATGATACCAACTCTGTATAGTTTCTTAAATTCAGTCCTGGCTAGAAATGTAATTTGAAGGAAAACATTCCTTTTTATATTTGCTTTGAACAGACACTTGAGTTGCTTTTGAGGTAAATAGTAGATTGGACATGGGCTTCATAGAGAGAACTGTTCAACTTTTGAATTTGTTGTCTCTGTGTGTGTGTGTGTGTGTGTGTGTGTGTGCACGCGCGCGCGCGCGAGTGCTCATGCACATGCATGTGTATAGGGAACTTAAGCCCTTTTGATTTCATAATAAGCAGGGCTCAGGGACAATAAAATTTGACATTCTTAACTGTTACTAGTTTTTGTCCCCATATCCCTGTATAGCCATCTTCTTTTTAACGACATAGAAGCCAGAGTCATAAACTGAGCATGTACCCAAGGCACCGCTGTAAACTGCAAATATTACGTGTAGTCTCTTCAGACTAAGATTAAATTGGGGTAGAGGAAGGAGAAGAAAGACGTTTTGAAAGTGGAATGGAAGTAGAAGTCAAGGACAAAGAATACGCTAGAAGGACAGACATGTGCAAATGTTCCCTAAGTTTTGCAGTGAGATTTATTCAGATGGGCCTTTTCATATCTGTATATATTCTTTTGCTCAAAAATCAAGCCGTGTGTATGTGTGTGTGTGTGTGTGTGTGTGTGTGTGTGTGTGTGTGTGTTGGCAATAATGCAGTCATGAGATAATACAAATAATCAGTGAGGGAATAATTAATGATGTGGTAGGGAATATTTTTTGATAAATGCTTGGGGAATGAGGTGACAAGCGTGAAATTAGAAAATTCCTTCAGCGATCTGAAATATAAATAGCTTTCGGAACTGAAAAGAGTTTCACAGCTGAAGATTTTATTGTGTTGGGAGGAAAAACTTTTTTCTCTCCCCCACTCCCTCCTCCTTTGCAAGTTGTTTGTCCATTCACAAAACAAATACTCTGAAGCCCAGCGCAGCTCATGGGAATAAATTTCAGGTCGAATTAGTACAGTTTCCTTGCTGTCAGGATGCTGGAATTAATGGTGTTTTGATGACACGAATTTTGAAGGGCAAACAAAGAAGCTGAAGGGAGAGAGACATGACTCCTTAGAAGCTTGGTCCTCCTCTCACCCAGCTTCTCTTGTCTTCCCTGTCATCCGTCTGCCAATCTCCCTGTCCATGGTTAGTTAAAGGCGCTTTTTATCCTCTTTTCTTTCCCACAGAGTTTGCCAGATCCGGCCCGGTGCCTGGGTTCCAGGAGGACACGCTGCAGTTGGCCTTCATCGACTTGAGACAAGTAAGTCTTTGTGTTTTTGTTTTTTGTTTTTCTTTTAAGATGTGTGACTGAAGACCATCAGGTCTTAAGGAAAAGGGGAAGGGAGGGGGATTGGCGTTGGTGATTCACATTGGAGACCTAAGGGCTTTCCCTGTATTTGAGGCCACCCTCTTTTATTTAGCTATCTGGGATCCTTAGCTATGGTGGAGTTAAAGGTTTTGTGGGTAGAAGGGAAGGCAGGGGGTGGGAGGAGAGACCCAGAGTAGAGGGACTCAAGTGACCCTCAAGTGATGTGACCTATTGTGCTGTTGTTGGCTTTTGCAGACATAGCAAAAAGATAACTCAGCAAACCAATGCTAAGCAGGTGCACTGATGCAGAGACTGCCTGCTTGGAGAACTTTTGTTCGTAGATAATGTGGCCAGCATCGTTTAAGAAAAATGAAATATTTTATATTCTGGATTGTTGGTTTGGTTTGTTGACTTTTTCCTATTGCCTTATGTCTTCCCACCTCCTCCTTTGTAGAATGTGATCAGCCATGAGTAACTAAGTGGTCGTTTTGAAGATGACTAAAGGCCTGGACCAGTCATGCTAATCCTATTAAAGTAACCTGATGAAAGCTGATACTTGGGCATACCTGAGCTTTGGCAAGCCCATTAGATAGAACCAGTCATTCTCTAGGACTGTTTCTTGCAGATTGAACTGGGTGGGTTGGTAGGCCTTGGTGGTTTGGATATGGGGAACAGGGTGGGCGGGGACCCAGTGAGAGAGAGAGTTAACTGGGCTCTGTCATCTCTTCACTCTCAAGATGGATGGGGTTGGATGGAAAGTGTGAATGAAGTAAGAATCAATGACTGATGCTTCTTTCCTATTAAAACAATCTTTTTTTTTGTCTGTTTAAAAAAGGGGGCTGGCTTTGTTTCTCCTGCCATAATGATGCAGTGCCTCTTGTTTTCAGAGCTGACATAGTTTGCATTCTGAAAACTTTTAGATGCCCAGGGTATTTCTTAAAGCTGCAGGACCCCATGTATTGGTAGTTTCCTTACCACTGTTACTTGTTTCATGCTGGAACAGCTTTTAACCTATAATGGATGGCCTGAGCTACCCCTGAATCCTTGTGGATGAGTGGTGTAATCTGTCATCTGATGACAATTCTGGAAAGCACTGTTAAGCAGAAAACAGAAAATTGTGTGTCTATAGACCTGCCAAAGTTTGAGGATTCAGGCTGTGTCCCAGAAACATGTGTCAACTTAATATTTGGGGGCCAAGGTGGGGGTTCTCTTACACATAAAGGATTTACCAGCATGATCACAAATGGAGCTATCTCTTCCCACACTTAAGACCTTCCACCTGTAGATTTAGCAACTCAACTGAGACATTCAGGTTTTAACCCCTTGACTGATGTAAGATTGAAAGATTGGGATTTTGGTTTAGCGTTTTGTGGAGTGATATCTGTTGGATTCCCTCCCACCCTTCTGTTTCTTCTCAGAAACTTCTAACCCAATTGGCTTTTCTTGGAAAGCAGAAATTGAATTTCATTGGAGAAACACATCCAAGGAAAAATGTTTCCGTTCTCACTATTCAAGAGAAGGAAGCATGGTTATTCTCTCTAGTTTGTGGTTTTGGTCCCTATGGAAAGGGACTAGTGTTCACAGAAAATGTTAACTAAGGGAGTAAGTTAGAAAGCACAGCCAAAATAAGGTGGATCAGAGCCGGGAATGAATGTGCAAGTACTTGTAAACTCTCGGTGAGCACTGTTGTTTATGCTTAAGTTCCTGTTTTGTATTACATTTCTCTTCCCAGAGTTACTTTTATAATGTTTTAATGGTAGAAACCCAAAATCCAAAATTTTACTGGTAATGAGAGTATGCCTCTTTCTATTCAGTCTGTCACCTAATTTCTACTTATACCTGTCTCTACCGAAGCAGCTTAAAGGGATAATTTTTCTAACCTAGAGTTTGAAAATTTTCTTTTGTTCTTGGTCTAGCTCATTATTAGTAGGCCTCAGGTAGGTTGAGTCATTGTGAAAAAAAAAATGATCCCTCCTGTGCTGAAGATATTTATCTCTTTGCAGTTTATCTTAGTCATTCTCAGAGTTTATTTAAAGTGAGCATCTTTTTAAAAGGAGACTTCTGAACTATAGAGATGTTTAAACTCTAAATAGAAAACCTGGGACTACGTTTTCCTAAACATTTAGTCTTCTAAAATAGAATTCTTGAATTTTGAGATTGGAGGCTAATCTTAAAAATTATGTAACATAACATTAGGCTTTATACGTCAATGCCTGTACAGCACCCCGGACTTTGATTGAATATCTTTCTTGAGGAGGATCCACTACCCCAAAGCAGCAAGTTCCACCTTAGGACAATATGATTATTAGAAAGATATTTCTTAAGTTGGCTAAAGTCTGTCTCACTTAACCTTAATTCTTTAAATCTTTATATTTTTATTTGGGCATCCTCAATTAAAGGAATGGGCTTTCTAGTCCTCATTTATTGAGCTTCCTATTTGCTAATATTTGAGTCTTTTTCATATGTTGCATTGTTACCTATTTCTCATCTAGTCCTTACAGGGTTGATTTTATGGACCAGAACTGGAGACTACTCTCACTGGTCTGTGCTTTTCTTTCAGATACACTATTAAGAACATAGATTTTTTTTTCATTATATAATGAGCTATCTAAACCTGTAACTGACCTCCTGAGTCAGTTATCTAACTTGATTTAATCATTATACCCTTAATAAGTCAAAGATAAAAATATTAAATCGAAATGGCATAAGTTAAAGGAAGAAGCCAAAGTTAAGGCAAATTATAGGGTACACACTCTTGTGAGAAGGGGATCTGCCCCAGTGCAGTACAGCGAGAATATTCTTTTACCATCATTGAGTGTGTTTGCCTCGCTGTTTTATATGTGTATTCTGAGCATGCTTTCGTAGTCTCTTGCTTTAGACAGTTTCAGACAGTATCAATTGAATGAATTAATTTAAAAATATTCAAAACATGGAATATTTGATGAAATCATCTCTGTATGGACTATAATAACAGTGTCATTTAAAAGCTATAGAATTTCATTAGGAGGCAAATTAGATGCAGAGAGCAAAACTATTCATTTTTCACTTGTCCTATTCTCACTTTTCTACTTCTTAAGAAAAAGAGAGAAATAACATTTTGAATATACAAGCTTTCATGATATTTTACATTCACGTGGCACTTCATAGTTAAAGTACAAGTAAGTTAAAGCTCATTTGTCAGATTTCTGAGTTTGGAAAACCTCCTATTAATAATATTGTGAATTAGATAGTATAAATCAAAATCCCCTTCTCTAACATTTTGTGTTTTCTATCTTTATGAGTTGACAGAAGTAGGATTGCAGTATGACTTCCCATGCAAAAATCAAATGCATGTGTATATTTCTGTCAAAATTCAAATTTGGGTTAATATTTTTATTTTAATTAATATTTTATTTTAATTTGGAGAAGGACGGCTCAAAGGCTCATTTAACTAGCTATCTTAAAGTGGTATGTACCCACCAAGTGCTGACTTTTAATGGTTCATAACTGAGAATTATAATGTAGGACTAATATATACTATATAGAGTCGACCAATATAGTAGATTCTCAGTACTTACTTTATTCTTTTAACAGTGACATGGCTTATCTTTTTATTCCATGGTTAAGCATTAAGTAGATACTGCTGTTGTACACTAGAATCTGATTTTCATTTCAGTTTATTTTATCAAACTCTTAAGTGCCTCCTGTATACAAATCACAACCTAAGTGTTGTGGGAATACACAAATGAATATAGTGTAATCTGTACCTCTGGGAGCAAAGGAATGACCAGCAAATACTTGATTCTAATATAAGGGTGCACACTGTGATAAGTCCTACATTGAAGGATGAAGCCATTATGTTTGTTTCAGTTATTTCAGTGACTTTTGCTACATAATAAATTTGCAGGCTACCCTGAAACATTTAACATTTCTGTTATTCACATTCATTGTAAGAGCTTCTTAACTTCCTTAGATAATTGTTTGCCTTATTGATTTAATCTATGATAGTTCATTTTCCATATTTGACCAAAGGTTTGAGGGCGTTCCTTTTCTTAGCAGCATCCCATTATTTTCTGTTCCTTGGCCCCAGCAGTTACTTACTTCTGATATATACTTAAGTTTTTATAAAGCTGAATGGATTAGGTTGTAACATTGCATCAGATCTCGTGAATGGAGCTTGTTGGCAACGACTCTTATACAGCAAGCCATCTCAAGATATCTAGGGCTTTTTTTAGATTGAGCTGTTGATATTCCCTCTAGGCCAGTTATTCCCCAATTTCTAACCTACAATCTAAAGTAAACACAGTGCATTTCCATTGCAGACACTTAACCTGCCTTGAAAACAACTATAGGACCTAAGAGAAATAGTTGCATATTTCTTTTGGATGTTGAGCAAATTCTGCTGCTATTTCTTTTAGAGGTATAAAGGTAAAACCAGTACCTTTGGTTAGTTAACACCTATTAGGAAAACTTGAGAACAACTCAAGAACTTAACTGTATAGAACTGCCCCTCCTACTTCTCATCCTGTCATGATCCTCTTCAATAAAATTTTGGTTTTTAAATCAAATTGCCCAAGTCTAATGAATATTATGTGTTCCTAGAAGGAACATTCCCCCTTTGCTTGACTGCTGTGGCTCCTACAAAAAAATCTTAACTTTAATAATTATTTGTATTTTAGCCTTGGTAGAAAACTCGTTTATATCAAAAGCTGATTTTTGTTTTCTGATACAGCAGCATACCAAAAAGGCATGTAGTCCACAGGATTTATTTTTTAATGTTTTACCATCACCAGTCTAAACTACCCCCTAACTAGGAGGCTTCATAAGAGATGGGGCTGGGGTGGGGCAGGCCCACATCTCAAAAGGCCAGAGATATCAGTTGTCTTTCATTCTAACCATTAAACTATTAACAGGAAGCCATCTCCCACATGTACTTAATATTGGTTCTGAACCTGCTGGAATGTAACTTAGGGTTTGGGAGGTGAACTGTAGTTTCCCCAAATGTTTACGGAATAGTTGCCAAGGTGTTTTGATGAAGAGAAGTGTGGGGGTAGCTAGTAGGGGCAAGTTTTTATGAAAAGATATTCTTGGTAGAGAAAATACAGTTGTTTGCAGACCTTCTAGTTGGAAAATGTATGGACCAGTAATGTTGTCAGTAGGAATACTCTTCAAATGCTCAGTTGAAATATTATGTTGACCTTCAGATTATGTATGAGCTTGAATAATGGACTATAAAACTGGGGGTCATCTATACCATAGTCAGAAATCAAATAATTTGATAACTCATGGAATTAGAAGATGTCATCACTATACTGTTGTGGATAATAGGATTAGAAGGAATAAGTTAAGCCATAAAGTACATCATCTTGGAAGAGATTATCTGTACCACTGATAAAGTAGCGTGTATACATGAGGAGGGCAGATGAGAATTGAAATCCAGGGTCATCATATCCCAAAGGCATTTGGTGGTTAGAAGAGGATATAGTAATATCAGACCACCTGCACAGATCTCTTTGCAGATACAGAGCCACTAAAGGTCCTTCAGACCATATTTCGTATCTTGGCAGAGCCACAGAAAACACTTGGATATAGATATAGACCTCCATAATCAGGAAGTGTTCATTCATTTATTCAACACTGTGCCTACCACAGTGGTAGATACAATGCAGTGAATAAAACAGGCCCTCACTTTTATGGCACTTGCATTCTTATATAACATTCTCTTCTTCCCATTATCGCTCTTCAGGTGACCTGGTGCTCCAAGAAATGTCACTTTATCTAGTTTTTTTTTGTGTGTGTGTTGATGCTGTAGTTCAGTTTTGGAAACAGCTATAGAGTTTTCTGGCAAGATCTCTAGGGCAAGGCCGACTCTGCTGTACACAGATACACAGTGTACAGTGTAAAATGTCTTTCAGAAAAGACATTTTAGCTGTGATTTAACAGCCTGACATAAATAACGTAGTCAACTTCAAAAAGTAGTCCTTTGGTTTTTGGAAGCAGAATTTTCTGGTCGTTTTGCTAAAATTGTTTTGCTCAAGTTGTTTTGACAGACGCCTGTAACCTTCAAGGTGTTACCTCCAACATCAAAGGAAACTCTGATGGGGAATAATTCCTATTCCTAAGTATGGGCAGGGGAGAGGTAACAGCTTCTGGGCATGATTCTGTGAAAAATAGAAGAAGGAACACTATGAGAATAGGCTCCATTGAGCCAGACCTTTGACTTTATATCAAAGGCTGGATCAGCAGATACAAGGATAGGGCACAGGTGAATAAAGTTTTCAGCTTCGGGAATGCTTTAGCAGTTTCTTCAAACCAGATCTATCTCCTTACCTTGCTTGGGACATTAGTAACTAGAGCCATCAGAGGAAATTAGTAGGAGGAATTGCCAGTAATATGTAACAAATTCTGGGATTTGCTGAATGTCCTTGGTTGAATGGAGGAGAATCTGCTCTAGAACTGCCAAGACTTTGTCTCACTTCATACCAGCTTCTTAACTGGGGAGGAAATGAGTTTGGAAATTCTACCTCAGGGCATTTTTTTGATTTAACACAGAGTTCATATTTTGCAGACCAGGATCTCATGAAATAATATCCAAACAGAGTATAATTCTTTGGTATAGAAAATGTGTAAGATGTCATTTAAGTGTCAGGAAAAGATCAACATTTAATGTGGAATGATAGCATGTTTGGAAGGCCATTTTCTATTTGTTATCCTTTTACTTTGAAAATCATTTTAGTTCCTGAGGGGTCTAACTTCCTATAAGTCCTCATGGAATTGTTTCAGGATATTGGGAATCAGAGGAGGGGGAATATTAGTAGTAGATGATAACCACATTAAGACAATGGTACTCTTATAAGAGGTAGACTCTTTTTTATTTTTAATTTAATGGGGAAGGGGTCCTGGAAGGGAACGTGGAAGGGATGATGAACTCCACTGTGGCTTTCCTCAGGGAGCAAGCATACCCACTTAGTAGTAATGTAAGCCCCAAACAGTTGGTTCTTTGTACAGTTGTATGTGGTAGAAAGGTAACTTCTGGACTTCTTTGAGGGTTCTTCCCTGGAGAGTTTGTGTGTCTGGAAATGCTAGCTCATGAATGACACGAACTGTGGGCCTCGTCAAAATAAACTATTGTAAATGGCAGATATGTGAAGACAAGCAGCAGCTGAAGGTCCTTCAGTTTGGAGCAGTTCTGACAACCTTTTGGGTAGCAGGAGATAAAATCCTAGGCTTTTGACATATTTCCCCATGAAAAATTAATGAGGTTTGGCCTTCTGACTCACTGGCCTCCCAGGCTAAGAGTTTCCATTGTTGCTTTCAACCCATATTGCCGCAGTCTAACCTAACGCTGGGCTGTCCAGAACTTTCTGCTTCATCCTGGAGGCAGGGCCCTACTACTCAGCGGTTCCACCAGAGTATATTATGTTGGTACAAAAGTAATTGTGCTTTTGCCACTGAAAGTAATGGTAAAAACTGCAATTACTTTTGCACCAACCTAATAGAACACCCTTTCCATTAGGTGTTAGAAGGGCCTTTTTCAGAACTGTCAGTCTAATCTATGACAGCTGTCCTACTCCTGTGCTTCAGTAGAACAACGACTGTAACATTTGATGTGGACATGGTGCCAGCATCACTCTAGATAGCCTCACAACAAAGTCTGTCAATTCAGAGGCATTGGTTTCATTTCATTTCAGCTCTTGAGTGAAGAGCTAACAAGCATAACGTAGTAAGCCACCTAGAAATTGCTACCTTAGTCCGTAGACAGCATTGTCGATCTTCTCATGCTGTATCATTAGGGACCTAGGTAGCCTGTGAGATGCCTTGCTCCCTGGTTAGCCTGAGACATTGCACTACTTTCGGCTTCTCCCAACAAATCAAGCCTGAGAGATTCAGGAGGTTTCTCCCTAACCTCTACCATACAGCATGAATATGCACATCCACAAACATGGAATTTTTAAGTTTCCAAGACAGTCACATCTTTATGAGAAGGGATAGGAGAGTCATTACCAAAGAATTTCCCTGGGAGTCGCAGTGATATCAGAGGCTGTTGTGGTCTTACTGGCTGAATGAAAACTGCTAGGTTCTGAACACGAATCTCATCTTCATTAACCACACTGTAGCTTTCTACTAGAGGACGCTCAGGCCAAGGAAAAGCCTTGGATCTAATTTCTAACTACTGCAGTCTACTGGTAGCCGCTGGAGGGCAGCAGAGAGTGACAACAAAGGTCCAGATTTAGGCAACTAGGATGTATTTCAGTTTATGAACAAAGAAGCCCTCTTAGCTGTAATAGAATTAACTACCTGGGAGCCACAATTAAAGCATAGACCCCTGGGGAACAAGGATCAACGAGAGAATCCAGAACCCTAATCTGAGGGTTAAAACACTTCCTTCTAGGGCAAGTTTAGAAACCAGAATGGGTAAAGGTATGAGGTAGACTGATTAGGAAGGGGAACTGGATAGCATCAGTGAAGGTAGAAAACCAAAAGGACAGTCTAAAGTGTCAAGTCCCAAGAGGACGATCAAAGATGGAACAGGAATCAGGTAGCTTCTGGACCTCTTTGAGGGTTCTTCCCTAGAGAGTTTGTGTCTAGAAATCCTAGCTCATGAATGACAGGCACTGTCAAGCATGGGCCTTATCAGATTAAACTATTATAAATGGCAGATATGTGAAGACAAGCAGCAGATGAAAGCCCTTCAGTTCATGGCAGTTCTGACAACCTTTTGGGTAGTAGGAGATAAAACACCAGGTTTGAATGAAAGAAAGATGTACAGTGGGAGGCAAGCCAAGACTGAGTGAGTTAAAGAGGAAAAAGTACAGTTAGGAGAGATTGATTCTCTGAGGCAATGGTACCCAGGAAAGAGCCTCGTGTAGGGTGCATATCAGCAAGGAGGGATATGCAAAGGGAACAGTTTTAGACACAACCAGCTATATCTATGGGATTCTCATCTCTTAAATAGTAATAGCTGCTGCTTGATTCGCTAGCATCATTTTTTTCTTGGGTCTGTTGATTTCAAGGGTAAAATAACTTGAGAATGTGGAAAGAGTGAGAGAGATTATGTCACATTCTCAGTTGTGATTAAGGGATTGTTATACATGAAATGAAATTGAACGTGGTCATGAAGCTTTTCTGGATAACATTTGTGTGAAAGGACATCCTGTTTTCCTATAATAGCTTTTGATATTCCCTTTTCATGTTTTATACTGTAACCCTTGCTAAGAACATACAGTAGAAAAGAAAAATGGGATCCAATGACTAGTTATATAGGCAAGATCCCAATCAGTCCAGAGACTTAAGATCTGTTACCAGTAGGTTAGCAGAGAGAGCTATGTCTGGAGTCTCTTTATGCTGAATGCTCAGCATTTTTCCAAACCCCCTTAGGTATGAAGAAAGAAAATTATTGCTCCGCCTGTTAAGTTCTAGTGTCTCCCTCTTTTCCTCAAGCCCTCAAGCATCAGAAAATAGGGCTTCTGTAACCACAAATTTCAGGAGCCCTCTACCAGGTGGCAGGGCAGCATGGTGGTTAGGTTTGGAACTAAGCAGACCTTGGGTTACTAGCTGTGACATTGAGCGAATTATTTGACTTCTCTGAGATGCCATATCTGAGACTATAAAATGAAAATTTTAAATAGCTTATAAGGCTTATGATGTTGGAGTAAGCATTAAAGACAGTATTATTATGTTGTTTATTATTTGGTAAGCATTTAATTAGTGAAGTAGCTATTATTATTACTTCTACTATTGCTGTCACTATATTGTAGTGGCTTACTTGAGAAGTCCGCCTGCATGGAAATGGTATCTAAATGAAAGTGAGGCAAACTGGACTGATCGTTTAACTCTTGCTGATTCATTACATGACAGGATACTTGTGCCTTTAGCTACTGGCTCCTACTGGGGCTCCCCCTGTTTCTCGAAAGTAAGGAATTGAGAATGATAACGATTAAATGTTCCAAGTTCTGAGCATAGAGGTAACTGAAAAGGAAATAAGCCTTGAGTTAATTTTTCATGTTTAACCAAATTTTAAGTTATTTTGCTTTATTTTTGTCTAATAAAAAGTACTCTTTATGAAAATATCACTATAGTATATTAAAAATAGTTTTCAAAGATGAAAAATAAGGCCTAAGTAAATCTTTTATCTTAACATATATTTTTTTTATTTTGTGAGGCTCTTTCTGATCTTTTTTTTATATGCTTATTTGTAATGCCCATGTCCTTTTATATTTAACTTTTAAATTTAACATATCCTAAACATTTTTAGGCTGCTAATTCTTAAATCAATTTTATTCAGGTATAATCTAACACAAAATATAATGTACAATAAAACGTGCCTATTTTAAGTGCACAACTCTGTGTACCCACCACCACCACCACCGAGGACATTTCTGTGGCGCCAGAAAGGTTCCTTGTGTGCCTTTGTAATTAGTCCCACCCCTTCGTCCCCAAACAACCACGGATCTGCTTTTTATCACTCTAGCTTAGTTGGCATTTTCTAGAATTATATGTAAATCCTAGAATTTATATTGTTTTGTGCACCCTTTGTGTCTGGCTTCTTTCATTCAGCATATTTTGAGATTCATCCATGGTGTTGGGGTGTCAATAGTTCATTCTTTTTTATTGAAGAGTTACATTTTTCATATGGATATATCATAATTATCCATTTACCTTTGACATTTATGAACATTTTGTTCTTTCCATTTTGGGGTATTATGAATAAAACTGCTGTGAACATTCATTTACAAGTGTTTGTATGAACATATATTTTTATTTCTCCTGGGTAGTACTAGGAATGGAATTGTTGGGCCTATGATAAGTGTAGGTGTAACTTAATTTTTTTTAAATGTCCAACTGTTTTGGAAAGTGGTTGTACATTTTCCATTCCTGCCAGCAGTGGATGAGCATACCATTTGTTCCACAAGCTTTTCAACACTTGATGTTAACAGCATTTTATTCGTTTGTTGGTTAATTGAGGCATACTTTACATGTAGTAAATTCATCCTTCTTAAATGTATAGATTTATAAATTTTTACAAACTTACACAGTTGTATAACCAATACCAAGATCACAGAATATTTCCATTTATCAGAAATTTACTTTATGCCTCTTTGCAATGACTCTTCTTCCTCTAGTCTATTCCCTGGCAACAACTGCTCTGATCTCTGGCACTATATGGTTTTGTCTTTTCCGGAATGCCATATTAATGGAATAATACATATAAACAGAAACATACTTTCAATTTTCTCTTCTTTCACTTAGCATGGTGATTTTGAGATTCATCTATGTTTTTGCATATGTCAGTACTCCATTCATTTTTTTTTTTTTTTGAGACAAATTCTCTCTCTGTCTCCCAGGCTGGAAGGCAGTGGCACAATCTCAACTATTGCAACCTCCACCTCCCAGGTTCAAGCGATTTCTCCTACCTCAGCCTCCTGAGTAGCTGGTACTATAAGCACTCACCACCATGCCCAGCTGATTTTTGTATTTTTAGTAGAGACAAGGTTTAACCATGTTGACTGGGCTGGTCTTGAACTCCTGACCTCTGGTGATCCACCCATCTCAGCCTCCCAAAGTGCTGGGATTACAGGCATGAGCCACCGCACCCGACCTCCATTCATTTTTTTATTGCAGAACAACTATTCCATAATATGGATTATTTGATTACTCATTTACCAGTTGATAAATATTTGATTTGTTTCCAGTTTGGGATATTGTGAATAAAGCCACAATAAACATTTGTGTACAAGTTTTTATGTGAACATATATTTTGATTTCTCTAGAGTTACTGGGTATATATACATATTGTAAGTGTATGTTTAACTTTGTAAGAAAGTATCAAACTGCTTTCCAAAGTGACTTTGCCATTCTGTAGGCCTACCAGCAATATATGAGAATTGCAGTTGTTCTGCACATTGCTAGTATTGTCAGTATTTTTTTCAATTTGGGCTATTCTAATACATGTATAGAACTATGTTGTGAGGTTTTAATCTGCATTACCCTAATGAGTAATGATGCCGAGAATCTGTTTTGTGTGCTTATTTGGTGTTTAATGTATTTGTTCAAATATTTTATTCAGTTTCTTTTCTTCTGTGTTTAATGCATTTGTATTTCTTCTTTTATGTTTAATGTATTTGTTCAAATATTTTATTCAGTTTTAAATATAATTCTTATTATTGAGTAGTGAAAGTTTTTTATATATTTTGGTCAAAGGCCATTTCCTTGACAGTATCTTTCAAAAAGATTAATTTTTTTTTCATATTTTAGCGATATCCAGTTATAATGTCATTTTTTTCATGTCTCATGCTCTCTGTATCCTATCTTAAGAAATCGTTGCCTAACCCAAGGTCATAAAGGTCTATATCCTGTGTTTTCATCTAGGAGTTCATATTGTTAGGTTTTATACTTAGGTCTATAATGATACATTTTGAGTTAATTTTTCAATATGACGTGAGGTATGGCCAAGGTTCATATTTTTATATGGCATGTACAGTTGTTCCAGCACCATTTGTTAAAAAGACTTTGCTTTCTCCATTGATGCACCTTGATACCTTGCTCAGAAATCAATTCACCATATATGCGTTGGTCTCCTTCTGCATTCTCTATATTATGTTCACTTGGCCTATATGTCTGTCCTTTTGCTATGTCTTGACCTTACTTTAATATTGTTTTGAAATCAAGCACTTCAAGTCCTTCAACTTTTCTTTTTCAAAGTTGTTTTGTTTATTCTAAGCCATATACATGTAAATATACAAACATATATGTAAAAATATATTTAAATATATATATCTTAGAATCAGTTTGTCAATTTCTTAAAAAAAGGCTTGCTGGAATTTTCATTAGGATTATGTTGAATTTAGAGATCAGTTTGGGGAAAATCGACATTCTGATAATTTTAGTCTTCTAATCCATGAACACAATTCTATGTCTCCATTTATTCATTTCAATTTTCTCTTTAGTGTTTTGTGGTTTTCAGCAAACCTTGCTCATATTTTGTTAGATTTATTCCAAAGTGTTCCATATTCATTGTAAGTGGTATTATTTTAATTTTGATGTTTAATTGTTCATTGCAAATATATAGAAATATATAATTAGTTTTTGTATGTTGATGTTGAATCTCAAATTTGCTAAACTCACTTATCAGATGTAGTCATTTTTATACATTTTTGGGGAGTTTTTAGGTGGACAGTTATGGCATCTGTGAATAAAAACAGTTTTCCTTCTTTCTTTCTAGTCTAGATAGCTTTTGTTTTTTTGTCTTATTGCACTAGGAACTCCAATAGAAGGTTAAATAGGTACTGAGAGCAGGTATCATCATTGCCTTGTTTCTGATCTTAGTCTTTCACCATTAAATATGATGACAGGTGTAAGTTTTTTATGCCCTTTGTCAGTTAAGCAAGTTTCTTTTATTTCTTATTATCATTAAAGTTTTTATTATAAATGGTCCATCAGTTTTATAGACCATCATTTAATTAGCTATTATTATTTCTAAACTTATACGTTATTTCTAATGTTTTGTTTTTATAATTAAATTATAATATATTCATATCTAAAGCCTTTTTATCTGAATTACTCCTTAATGTAAATTATTCATATAAGGGTTATGAGCATTTTTATGGGTTTTAAATGTATTGCTGATTTATAACAAAGGGTCATACCAATTTAAATTACTTCTGGAAGTATAATCATACATTCGTTTTACAGGAGTCCATCCAACTTAGGTTCTTATGATTTTAAGGGTTTTTTTTGTTGTTGTTGTTGTTAACTTCATAAGTGTTAAGAGTGTACCCTTATTTCATATTCCACTTTTTAATGCTATACATAAAGTATTATTAAGTGGCCCACGAACCTCAGTAAGGGTATGAATTTACCAGTGTCTATATTTTCAATTCTTAGTGCCCTATTCTGTGATAGAAGGTATTTTACACTTTGATTTGAGGCGTGTCTAATTTAACCTTAGCTTATTACAATCAAATAAGAGAATCAGAACTAACACTTGTAAAAAGTTAACTACTAGAGGCAGGTAGATTACTTGAGGTCAGGAGTTCAAGTCCAGGCTGGCCCACATCGTGAAACCCAGTTTCTACTAAAAGTACAAAATTAGCTGGGCATGGTGGTGCACGCCTGTTGTCCCAGCTACTTAGGAGCCTGAGGCAGGAGAATTGCTTAAACCCGGGAGGCGGAGGTTGCAGTAGGCTGAGATTGCACCATTGCACTCCAGCCTGGGTGACAGAGAAAGACTCTGTCTCAAAAAAAAAAAGTTAACTACTGGTAAAATACAGCATGTAACTAAGTGCCAAATGAGTGGCATGAAAGCACTGTATGGGTTTGGAGGGGAGAAGTACTTCTGTGCCATTAGAAATGATGATTCTTGCTTTTTTTTGTTACTGTTTTTACAATGAGTCAGTAGGAACTGATGTTATTTCTTAGTTTTATTTTGGTTTTTAGTTTTTATAAAGGTGCCTTGGTTCTGTGACCAACACATTCGATAATCACTATTCATAGTGTCTCTGAAAACTATGGTCATTTGGGGAATTTAATCCCATGCTGATAGTAAAAAATGTTCAAACCTTTGCTTGTCTCCAGTGGTGCTATGGAAAAGAGTATTATATTGGCCAGCAAAGTGAGGGTGTAACTTCTCTATTTTCTGGACTGTGTTAAAAAAGAAATATGCTCTAAAAACCTAATCTAAGTATTGAGGTGTTCATGTAAGCTAAACATCAATCTCAGAGAGGTCTCCCAAATTCTTCCCAGAGCTTTGATGCTTTGGGCCTAATTAAGACAAGAAGCAGCCTCCTTATAGCAATATTATGGCCCTCTGACAAACCACTATAGTAGTCTTTAGGATTTAGTGTCTTGGAACCACAAGAGACTAGGAGTGACAATGAAGCAGAAGTGGTTGTCAGAAGCTACTGGTACACCAAGGCTATGTTAAAAAGAATGATCTCAAACAGTAGTAAATTGGCAGCATTATTAAAAGTGAATGTGTGTGATGAGGTAAGATAGATGTAATCATTCTTCTTGGTGTTTATACTGCTTATCATTCTTATTTGTCAATACAAGCAGTGTGTGTGTGTGTGTGTGTGATGTGTTCATACATGCTTCTCTGTGTTCTAAATCCATATGGTGTTCTTAATTATTTCTTCCCTTATAAACTCTGAGAGAAGTAATTAAAGGGGAGGAGGTGGTTTTCTGTGTGTTTTTTCTGAGGTACCAGCTTCTTCCATCTGTCTTTCTGTGTGGACATTTCTTCCCTCATTGCCTGCTTGATGAAATGATAGTGCGTGGAGATGTTTAATTTAATTAGTGGGAGGTAATGATAAGTTATGGGAATGGGAAAGGGGCATTGGGAGTGAATATGTTCATGGTTATTTCTGCAAAGTGTGAAATTGTATTTTTTTTTACTTCTCTTGTTCTGTTTTATGCCCTTGCTATTGATGACTTTTTTTTTCTTTTCTTCCCTTCTGCCACCTACTATTTTAAAAACACACACACACACACACAAATTATCATCATATCATCTGCCTGCTTAAAAAGCTTAAGAGCTCTCTGTTGCCCAAAGAACAAAAGACAAATCCCTAGCAAAGCAGATCTGGTCCCAGCTAGTCTTTCTCGTCTCCTCTTTCTGTCACTCTTCCCCATATAACCTTTCCCCAGACAACTCTTAACACCTCCTTCATCCCAAAGCTGGGTAAGCTTTAGGCTGCCTCTATCACAGAGTGCTCTCTCGGTAGAGTGACAAATTCATTCTCTTCCTTCACAGCTTGGCTCAAATGTCATTTTCTTTATAAATCCTTCACAACCTCCTCAGGCAGATTTAATTGTCCCCCCTTTGGGTCCTTGATATTTTGTATGCCCCTTCGTTACAAATGCTCTTGTAATTACTTGTTTAATTATCTGCTTTCACCATTAGCTTCTGAGTTCACTAAGGGCAGGAACCCTGTTTTATTTATCCATGAATGCCCCATCCCTCAGGGGGTAACATAGTTCCTATTTCAGAATTGCTTGCTGAATGTATTGACTTAATACTGCTGTGTCGCATTTTAGAAGTAAATGGAACTAGATTGAATTTCTGAATAATATTTGTACTCAAACTCTCATAAATAAATAGATTCTTCGTTTTCCTCCTACTCTTTGCTCTTAATTGTCAGTTTACTTTAATCTTATTAAGTGAATTGCAGAGGTCACAGCCCTAGAAAAGGCAGGACCAAATACTGGTAAAGGGAACTCAGGTGGCAGTCCCTGGAACCTGGTACATAAGGACTTTCTCTAGTGAGAGCTGCTGGAGGAAGGCTATCAAGGAAGTGCTCTGTGCAGCTAGATGGTTCATGCCAGAGAGGAGCACAGCTCCTCACCTGATAAATCACTCTTACAGCTTCAACAGGAGATGACTTTTCAGACTAAACACTTGGTCATATTCTTCCAGTCCTGGTGAACACTTGGGTTCAAGTGTCAGGTATTGCATTTTTATACCTGTGGGAGCCATTTTTCTTAATGTTAGTATACCCTTGGAGTTCATCTAGAATTTCGTCCTTGTTCTATGAGACATATATAGTCCACTTAACTGAGCTCCAAAATTGTGCCAGAATGTCAATCCAAACTCTACAACCAATTCAAGATATTAAAATCTTTCTAGGAATGACTTCTAAAGTAGTCTACAAATAATCCTTGCTGAAGCAGTGAGGAGTTTTGAGTGAGACTGATTAATGTGTTGAAAATGTAACATAGCCTTATTCTCTATGCTAGAAATATAATTATCTTCATCAGATATGATAATAGAAAATTCTTTGTGTGCTATAGTTTATTATAGGTTAAAATGTCCTAAAGGTAAGTTCTCAATTTCCCCATTGCCCCCATAAAAAAACCTATTCGTTTTAAAGCCCTCTTTGTCTCAATTAATGGCAATTCTACTTTTTCTTCTCAGAATAGAAACTATGGAATCATCCTTGACTCTTTCCTCTTGCACATCACACATTCAATCTGTCAGCAAATTATGTTTTCTCCCTCTTTAGAATATACCAGAAACCAACTACTTTTAACTATCATTTCTCTTCTCATGATTCAAGTAATTAAGCATTCTCGCAATAGCTTTTTAACTGGTCTCCACGATTCCGTCTTTGCCCAGGCCATAATCAGTAGGACAATGGAACTGTGAAACAGTTAAAACAAGTCAGATCATGTCACTCCTCTGCCCAAAATCCCGCAGGGGCTTCCTGTTTGATACTAAGTGAAAACCAGAGTCCTTTTAATGATCTATAAGATCCTATAGAGCCTTCACACACACACATACACCCTTTAACTCTGTGACTACTTTTTTCTTCAGTCACCCTGCTCTCACTCTGATAGGCTCCCTATTGTTTCTTAGACATGCTGGATACAGTCCCATCTCAGGGCCCTTGCACTTGATGTGACTTTCTGGAAGGCTGTTTTCCAGATACCTGTTTTACTTGTTCCTTCATCTTGTTCAGGTCTTTACTCAAGTCACTTAAAGTTCACTTCATTGAGACATTTCCCATTTAAGATCACAACTTTCCACTGACTACCTACACCACCTCCTTAACCAAAGCAAAACTCTATTCTCTTTCCTCTTCATTATTCTCTGAAGAATTTATCATCTTCTAGTATACTCTACATCTTACATATCTTGTTCTTCCCCCTACTAAAAAGTGATTTTCACAAGTGTATGGATTTTGCCCATTTTTTGAACAATTTTATTCTAAGTGCCTGGAACAATTCTTAGTACATGGTAGGCCTTCAGTAAGCATTTGTTGAAGGAAAACTGTCATCTCAACATACTTGCCTACTTTTATGTACTAAGTAGTTAATAAGCTTTAGGCGTGAATTGTTCTACAAAGCAAGATAATGTACCATTAAAAGTAGGAATTTTAGAAAGAGTTTGGTCATTGGTTTTTAAAATTTGTTGTACATATTTGATTTAAACTCCATACCTTTCGATGAAGTAGAGATAGGATTTTCCTAAAAGTGTTCTTGGTCCTGGATTTCTTTGATTCACAATATAGATTGATACATACCTGCTGATAAATGTTCTTCCCTAATAACATGTCACCCAGGATGATAATGGTGATACATTTGGTATGGAGAGAAAAACTGTGAGCCAGGTGCCAAAGTCTCTGTCACAGTTGGCAATGAGACTTAAGGAAACCCAGCTTATCAAGAAATGCAAAAGTCACTTGAAAATGATCAAAGTAAATTCATAGAACATGTTTGCAAGCAGTGTTTTGGTAAATGGAAAACTGACTCCAGATTGGAAAAGTGTGTTGTGAATTTTAATATTGTATAAGGAAAGGGTAGCCTCTTATTCCAGCAGAGTACAGTAGAGTATAATGAGACACAGATAATTTAGTCAATAACCAGGTGATTATGACGACCCAGGATAATGAGTGTGAGTATGCCAGGAAGAGAGCGGCAGGAGAAGTCCTCTCTGCAAAGTGATAGTGTAAGTACAATATTTTAGATAACAATAATCATAATAACAAAGATATTTAAATGGCATAGCCTTAAGTTAGGGTAATTATAATTCAGTAGTGTTATCCTGAGAGGTGGCAGAGAAAGCTAAAGTAAGCTATTCAGGACTAATTAGGCACCTTCTCTTATTGTCCTCATGATGCCCTTTTCCTTCAACCCCTTTCTCAATGTGGTTCTCAGTGTCCTGGAGGGTCTAGCCTGCTGAAATCTCCCACTGCTTTTACAGGGCATCTGGCAACAGCTCACTGTTCTCAAGTAGCAAAATTGCCTGGACAGGGATTATAGTATCTAATTGCTAAATCTGTGACTGGCTAATTGCATAGATGCTTGGGTTGGGAGGCCCAGACAGGACAACTGACTCTTCAAACTGTAATTTTTAAAAATTTCATTCTGGATAAGAATGTAAAAGCTGTGGTTTTATGTTAGTTGTGTCCCATAATATGCTGGACAGCATAAGTGTCAGAGATTTCTTTGTTCTGGCTCCTGCTTTTTGTGAGGTAATAGAGTTTTAAAAGTCTTGGCAAAAAGGCAGATGTGGCAGAGGTGAAGTCATTAACCTTTTTTGCTACTTTCTCTTTCCTATTGTCTTTCCCCAGAATCTAGTGATAATTTTACATATACATACCCTTCTAAAATCTCTTATGCAGAGATGGTAAGTTTTGATTTGTATACTGTCTATGGTTCTCTAAACATACTGGCCCCTGCACAAAATTAGCTCATTGCTCTTCATTAGTCATCCCTTATGTTTTTTTGTTATATAAGTAATGAAATTTTTAAACTTTTATTTAAGTTCAGGGGTACATGTATAGGATGTACAGGTTTGTTACATGGGTAAATGTGTCATGAAGGTTTGTTGTTGTACCGATTATTTCTTCACCTAGGTATTAAGCCTAGTACTCATTATTTTTCTTGATCCTTTCTCATTTCCCGCCCACTTCCCTCCATTAGACCCCAGTGTGCGTTGTTCCCCTCTGTGTATCCATGTGTTACCCCTTTAATTTTTTAAAGGGGTTCTTTATTGAGTTTCTAATAGTGCTGAGACTAGAATTTCTTACATTAGTAATGATTAACATGGTTTTACTCATTTTTGTCCCCCTCATTGAGACACCAGAATAAAGTGGCTGAGAACTTAGCATCAACTTAGCAATAATGGAGCCACCTCCTATGGATCACCTCAGGATGTGGAACACCGAAGAGGAAGTTAGAATACTTGTGATACTGCCAGGACCTAGGTGGGGAATGTCTCTGCTTTGTATTTTTATTTCCCCAATGTAAAATGAAAAAATTAGGTTAGATAATCCTCATTTTCACTTTGTTTTTTTATGTCCTATGACTCTTAATCATCCTCACTAACAATGGACTTTTCCTTTTGAAAGATGATTTCACCCTTAACTTTTTATATGTGCTTGCTAAAAATTTCTATATTTGAGTTTTAGAAGATGGCATTTATTTAGTAGGAGGCGATTTATCTTTCCTATTACTAATGATCCTCAGCTTATGACATAGGATCCACCCAACTCTTTTAATTAATACTTTTGAATTCACATGTCTCTACCTCATAGAACTTAATTGACCCAGTTGGAAAAAAGAAAAAAGTATTGACAATAGGAGATGGCCTGCTTGGTTTCTTCTTTGAAAATCTGAGGTAAGGACCTTGACTGCCAGTAATGAAACCAACCATCTAGATGTGCTGGTTTTCTCCAGGCACCTTGCTTTAGGAAGTTCCAGCCATGATCTATTACTCCGTTGCCTGGAGCAAAAAGTTCATGGAGAAAAAGTCTCTGAATGTTCCGCCAATTTAGCAGTTCATGGGTTGAGTGTTCTGAGATATTTCAGGATATTATGTGCAAAATTAAAATTGGTGCGGTCAGTGCCTAAGAATCAGCATCATTAAAGATGGCAGGACCAGGAAGTAAAAGAATGGGCGAAAGAGCTTGAATTAAGTGAGGAAATCAGTAAGCATGAACAGCCAAAACATAAGAATCTTCAAGATCATTGTCCCTTTAGAATCTAAGCTTATCTCTCTGATTGCTCCTTCTCAGGCTTTCTTTTGGGGCTTCTTTTCCTCTATCCATCTCTTAATATTGTATTGCAGAGTTTTATCTTCAGTCCACTGTTCTTCATTTACTCTCTATATTTTACCTGGCTGAAAATATATGTCTGTGTGTGTGTGTGGCAGAATAATATTCTCCCTCCCCACGAGATATTCACATCTTAATCCCTAGGATGTGTGACTATATTACCTTATAGGGTAAAAGAGATTTTGCAGATGTGGTATTAAAGACCTTGAGATGGTAAGATTATCCTGATTATCTTGGTGGGTCCAATCTAATCCCATAACTCCTTAAAAGCCGAAGAAAGAGGCAAAAAAAGTGGTTCAGAGAGATGAGGTAGAAGAAGAAAGGGGAAAGGGTTGAAGTGTGAGAGGAACTCCACCTACCCTGCTGGTTTTGAAGATAGAAGAAGGAGGCCATGACCCAAAGAGTATAGGTGGCCTCTCTAAAGGCTGGGAATGATCCTCAACTGGCAGCTTGCAAGGAAATGGGAATCTCAATTCTACAACTGCAGGGAAGCGAATTCTGCCAACAACCCACACTAGCAAGGAAACATACCTTATCCTGGAGCCTCCAGAAAAGAACGTAATCCTGCCAACACCTTATTTGAGTCCAGTAACATCCTTATTGTACTTCTAACCTGCAGAACTATGAGGTAATACAATTCTGTTGCTTAAGCCACTAACTTTGTAGTACAATTATGGGAGCAATAGAACATTAATATAACATATATTCTCTCTTTTCTTGTCAATGTCAGTTTATATTAAGCTACTCAATAGTGGAATGCGGTACAGCAGAGAGAAAAAGAGTGTGGTCTGTGTAATTAGAGCTGAATTTGAATCTTGCTTCTGTTATATCTTAGCTGAATGACTGAGAAAATACCTTTTTTTTTTTTTTGAGATGGAGTTTTGCTCTTGTTGCCCAGGCTGGAGTACAATGGTGAGATCTCGGCTCACTACAACCTCTACCTCCCAGGTTCAAGTGATTCTCCTGCCTCAGCCTCCCAAGTAGCTGGGATTACAGGCATATGCCACTATGCCCAGCTAATTTTGTATTTTTAGTAGAGATGGGGTTTTTCCATGTTGATCAGGCTGGTCTCGAACTCCTGACCTCAGGTGATCTGCCCACCTCAGCCTCCCAAAGTGCTGGGATTACAAGTGTGAGCCACCACGCCTGGCTGAGAAAATACCTTTCTGAGCTTGTTTGCTTGTTTCTTTTCTCTAGAAAATGGCTGTAATATTAATACTAGCTCTGTGTGTGTGTTTATGTGTATGTATGTGTGTGTATTAAATGATATAACACATGTAAAATGCCTGGCATGTGGTAGAAGCTTAATAAATAGTAGTGATTAGTATAATAAAAATTAAAGCCATCATTCACATATCTTAGGTATCAAAGGAAGCACCGTACTTAAATATGACATTAAAAAAGCAAGCAAGAAAAGATAAAAATAAATTGGACTTCATCAAATTAAGAACTTTTTGTTTCTTTTGTTTGCTTTTTACTTTTATTACAAACTTTTTTGTTTCAAAGGCCATGATCAAGAAAGTGAATGACAACTCATGCAATGGGAAATAATCTTTGCACATCATAAAACTGGTAAGAGACTTCTATCAGAATATATAAAGAACTCTTACAATTTAACAATAGAAAAACCCAATTTAAATATAGGCAAGGGATTTCAATAGGCATTTCTTCAAGGAAAGCATGCAAATGTATAATAAGCACATGATAAGATGCTTACTATCATTAGCCATTAGGGAAATGCATATCAAAGCACAATGAGATACCACTTTATACCCACTAGGTTGGCTATAATTTAAAAAAATGGAAAATAAGTTGACAAAGAAATTGATCCAATCCAGAAATTGGATGCCTCCTAAGTTGTTGGTGGCAATGTAAGATGGTGCTGCCACTGTGGAAAACAGCTTGGTGTTTCCTCAAAAAATTAAAGAGAATTACCATATGACCCAGCAGTTTCTTTCCTGGGCATATAGTGAAAATTATTGAAAACAAGTGTTCAAACAAAAACTTGGACATGAATGTTTATAGCAACACTGTTCACCATAGCCAAAAGCTAGAAACCAGCCAGATGTCTATCAACTGATGAATGGATAAACAAAATGTGGAATATTTCTACAATGGAATATTATTCAGCCATCAAAGAAATGAAATACTGATACATGGAAAAATTGTGCTAAGTGAAAGAAGTCAAACACAAAAAGTCATGTATTACGTGATTCTTTTATATGAAATATTCAGAATAGGCAAATCCATAGAGACAGACAAGTTAGTGGATGTCAGGGACAGGGGAATGAGGAGTGACTGCTTAATGGGTATAGATTTCCTTTTAGGGTGATGAAAAAGTTCTGGAACTAGATAGGTAATGGTGGTTGTAAAACATTGTGAATGTACTTAATGCCACTGAATTTGTACATTTTAAAACAGTTAAAATGGTAAATTAAGGGCTGGAACCTGTAATCCCAGCACTTTTGGAGGCGGAGGCGGGCGGATCATTAGGCCAAGATCCTGGTCAATATATTGAAACCCCATCTTTACTAAAAATACAAAAATTAGCTGGGCGTTGTGGTGCGCACCTGTAGTCCTAGCTGTTCGGGAGGCGGAGGGAGGAGAATTGCTTAAACCCAGGGAGGCAGAAGTTGCAGTGAGCTGAGATTGCACTACTGCACTCCAGCCTGGGACAGAGCAAGACTCTGTCTCAATAAAAAGGTAAATTAAGTTTCGCTGTAGATAATCAGAAAATGGTAAGGGATAGTCAATTTATTTATATGTGTGTGCTGAACTAGTAGCAGTGAGTGAAAGAATTTGAGAAATCTTAGAATAGGTAAAACTGAATATGGATGGATAATGACTTTATAGCATGTGGAGAAATAATCCAGGCATGGGATTTAACTTGGATGCTATCATGATTTAGTATCTTTGTTTTTATTTAAATGGTCAGATTCAAGAGAAAATGAGGTTCAGCCTAATTTTCAGTAATTCCTCACCTTAATGAGGGTTTATATCAAGGATTCACTTGAAGGCAAAGTTTTGGGAAAAATTACAAGTATTGACACTTAACTTGGCACCAAATGATAAGAGCCAAATGAATCCCCTATAGTAGACAAATCATTATCCTCTTTCTAAACTCTATTTCTCATCTGCTTCTTCTGTCTGACTTTCCTTCTGGAAACATCACTAGGTGATCATTTAGGATTAATCACAGAAATAAAGAAAAATGAAAGCAGGAAGACTTCAGGGCAATTTTGATTGGTATAGAAAGCAACATCACCCCTTCGGTCATAGGGTTATCTTTTCCTCTCTCATAATGCTGCTTGAGATGACTTATATTTTAAGGTTTTAAATCAATCTCATTTTTATTTGATTTGTCATCTTGCACATTTAATAGAAACTATTTTTCTCTTATGAAAATAAAAGCAGTTTGGTGTAAGTATTTCCTCTAGACATTTATAGTCATCATCTTCATCTACATTATAGAAAATTCCTTTCTTTTCCTACTAATATAAAGTAAAAGAAAGCAGATAAGATTGTTTAACTACAGTAGTTATATATATTAGTATAAAGAATTGCCTGCCTTTTAGGATGGGAAAAGTCATAATGTTGGAATATCAGAAACTTCCCTAGAAATGTACATATATGGAGATTATTATTAGCCTTGAACAAACTAGATGATGTCTTCCTGGCCCAGAATGTTAGCCCATTGTTTTTATTTCCTAAAGCTTTAAGTTCCAGCTGCCTAATAAAAGAAATGACAATAATGCCAGACACTCTCCTAAGCACTTTATATGTACTAACTCACTTAAACCTCACAACACCTCTGTGAGATAAATACTACTATTAGTCTCATTTTACAGGTGTCTTCTCAGTAGCAGAAATGAATTAGCTAGAAAGGTTGTTTTACGTTAGCTTAATGTAATCTTTCTTATCCGTACCATTACTTATTTATTTCATCACTGTCCCTCTTCCATGTTTCTTAGGTCTCTTGGTCTAGGTTTTCAATATGTCTAGAGTACAAAAGAACTGATTTTGAAAATTAGTAATGCCATAAATGTATGACTCTAGAGCTGAGGTATTTAAAGATATGATCCACTGTCATGGAAGGTAGGTAGTATTTGGGGTTGATAGTTCTGGTTGGGCATATGCAGTGGACACATGGGCATTTCCTGGAGGGTTTAGGATTATATGGATCTAATGAGGTAAGTGGAAAAAGAAAATATTGAAGTGTTGTGGTCTTTGCTGAGTATTCCTACTTTAAGATCTCTGCAGAAGAGATTTCTTTACCTATTCAATTATATAAGGCTTTCAAATGAGTCAAATGCTTTAACTCAGCAATTCTGATGCATTTTCAGCAATGGACTCTGAAGGTCAGTATAGCTATGTCTTTGCAATGGATGATTATTTCTTCTATTTTATATTACAAACATTAAAGAGTATTTGTCTGATACAGACTTTATTAAGTTTACTCTTTGTATTATTCCTCTGGAGTACATATTGATATAAATCCATTGAACCTTTACTGAATGCAAGGTATACTAAACTTTGAATGGAAGAGGTATATAAGAACTGGCCTTTAACCTTGGTTTATAGTCTTGTAAGGAAACAATATTTTCAGTATAATATCCTAAAACTTCTGAGGCAAAGAATGCCTACTTGCCAATAGCCTGAAAAAAGCAGGGAGTCTCTGCTGTAGAAATTGGAGTTTTCTATAGTTTACCAGAGACAGCAGACATTCCATAAGTAGTTTTGAATAAATTGTACTGGATACTGAGAGAGCTTTAACCTAGTGACAGATATTAATGATATTCAAGAGTAGCTCAGTAAAATGAAGCTGGAGCGAGGGGAGTGGAAATCCTACGGTGACTGCATTTGAAGACACCAAAAAGGGAAAGGGCATGTGTGGCCAGATGATCCAGAACCATATGAATCAAGTTAGAATTTTGCACTATACCATTGCAGTAATGGGGAGCCACTGTAGATTTTAAGAAATGAATGTGATGAGACTTGAGTATTTAAAAGGTTGTTCTGATTGTAATGTGGAGGAGAGAGAGGAAAAGGGCTTTTACGGACTTGGGAAAACACGCTAGGAGGTTCCTTAGTTTATTATATGAAGTAAATTATTATGGTCCTGATCCTAAAAGGTATGATAAAATGAGCACCTAAAAAGGCAACATGAAGGTTATCTCACTTGTGAACACAGATACGAATATCTTAAACAAAATAATCTAGTAATGTATGACTAGTTATTAGGAACTATTATCATGTTTTTCCCAGGATTTTGGAGATTAAGAGCATATGGAAACTTCACTGCCTATTACAACAGGCAAGGATATTATGAAGTGTAGACTTAGATATAATTGAGTAAATTACCAAGGTTGTTTTGGAGAATAGTTTGGCAGTAGACAATGAGGGTCATAAAACTGACCACTATTTTTGACTTAAAAATAACATTTATCTTTATAAAATTACTTAAAGAGGGTAAAAGAAAAGCACTACGTAAGATGTTTGTAACTGTACCATTACTATTTTTAATAAAGAAATATGAGAAACATTACAAATATCTAACAGTTGAGAAAAGTTAAACTATTGTATGTTAATTAAAATTGAATATTGCCATTAAAATAACAAATTTGTGAACTAGGTTAATGTGCATGTGGGGCATAATACACATAAAATGTACAACAAAGTAATGTTTTAAAAAGGTCAGAAAATAGCATATTCATAATGACACAATTATATAAAAATATATTTTTTAATGTTAAAAATAGGAAGTACTTGTAGAGTTGAGTCATTATTTAAGGTTAAGTCACCTAACTCTTTTTTTTTAGGGAGTATGGTAATTTTTTTTTCTTTTTTTTTGAAGAATAAAAGAAAGAGAGAGGAGAAGTTTTTTTTTTAAGAGAAAGAAAGAGGTAGAATAAAAGAGAAGAAAGAGAAAGAGGGAGAGAGAACGAGAATCTTGCTCTATTACTCAGGATTTCATTTAAATCCGTGAAATGCTTATGCAATTACTAAAAAGTGATTTATTTCCTATTGTGTGATCACTTTTAGAATAGGTATGATATAATATTGAAAAAAATATATATTTTGTGGATATGGGGTGGTAGGTTCTGTAAATATTTATTAAATTTGCTTATTCCAGGTCAGATTTCAAATCCAGTTTTTTTTGTTTTTTTTTTTTTTTGCTCTCCATTAGGTTGGTAGATCTACCTCCATCCCTTTATGTTAAGTCTTTGTGTGTCTTTGCCTATAAGAAGGGTCTGAATACAGCGTACCGATGGGTTTTAACTTTTTATTCAGTTTGTCTAACTGTATGTTTTGATTGGGCATTTAATCCCTTTAAGTTTAGGCTTCATATTGATATATGTGAATTTAATACTGTTATTTAAGGCTAACTAGCTGTTTGCCTGTTAGTTGATGTAAATTCTTCATTGTTGTAATGTTCTTTACTTTTTGATAAGTTTTTAGGATAACTGATGCTGGTTGTTCGTTTCTGTATATAGTGCTTCTTTCAGAAGTTGTTGCAAAACAGGCTTGGTGGTAACGAAGTCTCTGAGTTCTTGCTTGTTTGCAAAAAATTTTATTTTTCTTTGGTTTGTAAAACTTAGCTTGCCTGGATATCTGATTCTGGGTTGAAAGTTTTTTTCTTTAAGGATGTTAAATATTAACCCCCACTCTCTTCTGGCTTGTAGAGTTTCTACTGAGAGATCTGCTATGAGTCTGATAGGCATCCTTTTATGGGTAACCTGGCCTTTCTCTCTGGCTGCCCGTAGTATTTTCTCCTTTATTTCAATCCGAGTAAATCTGACAATTATGTGTCTTGGGGTTGGTCTTCTTGAGGAATATCTTTGTGGGGTTCTCTGTATTGCCTGGAGTTGAGTATTGTCATGCCTTGCTAGTTTAGGAAAATTTTCCTGGATAATATCCTGAAAAA